>CM076578.1:1285531101-1285822982 GCA_034641835.2 Pinus albicaulis
AAGCACTTGCAAATTCTTTCCTTCACAGAATTGCGGCTTGGGCGAATGTGTTCCCCTATTATGATGTAGTGCGATGGGTGATAGACAATATCACCATTACAAACAGAACCTTTGTCTCAGTTGCGGGAACAAGTTTTGGGTCTTTTAGAGCGGAAGATATTAAAGCGATGTATCATTGCCCAAATCTGCAAAAATTCTACAACAAAGCTTTCACAGCAGATTTCACCGCAAGCAATGAAGTTCAATCAGACCCTATTAAGGAATGGAGACGAGCTCCAGAGAAACATAAAAATGAAGCATCAGGTATGTTCTCTGTGGAGTCTCTTGCACCCCCATATTGTTATGCTGCTGCAATGATGTGTAGACTCTTTGGGAATGACAATTCTGCGAGGTTTTCAATTCAGATGGTACCCCTTATTCATGCTGCTATAAATTATGAAATTATGGATTGGTCAATTATCCTTTTTCACAAGATAGCTAATAGAATTATGGAATATAGAAAGGATAAAGACACTGGAAATACAACTCCTTTTCATTTTCGTGCCTATATCTTAGATGCCCTGTGTTTCAATTCAGAATTTCCTATTCTAGGTTGGAAATGGACTCCATAGGAACCTGTTCCGATCCACATTTATCATAAACTCTTGTGGAAGGTCCATTTTAAAAATCATGTATATAGGATTTGTCACGGTTTTTTGTTGCCTGTCTATCAAGCCATTTTTAACCAGTTTCCTCCCCGACTCTCTAAAAAAGCAAAGAATGATATATCCCTTATTGGCAATTGGTTTGGAGAAGAGAGATTTGCTTACATCAAAGTTTTTGGAAGCATTGTAGAACCCCATATCTTACCTCTATATGTTCCTGACAAACTGTTAGCCCAAGAAATTTCTTACCAGTTGACAGAAAGAGGTATGTCAAGATGTATAAAGAATGCCAAGAAATTGTTGTGGCCTACCTTTCCCTTTCATTGTGGAAATTATACTTTAAATGATTTCAAACATGTTGAGAAGGAAGTCATTAAAATAAGAGATCTTAAGCTTGCAACTGTCCCAGGGAGACAGTATGATCCAAATAAAGTAGCTTTCGATTTCACAACATTGGTTCAAATTGCTAGGTTTGAACATGAACCCGATGAATTTGATGATTTATTTGTCTCTATTGAGAAATTTTCCCAAGTTTATGACTTGGTCAAATCCAAGTTTCAAGTAGAATATATGAACAATTTTTTGCAGTTCAGAAGTCAGAGATTGGTGAAAGCTCCCCTTGACCAGCTAAGGATTCCTTTGCAAGAAGCTAAAAATATAGAAACAAAACAAAAGAAAAAGGAAGACACAGCTAGCAAGACAGATAAAGAAGTGTCTACCAGCAAAGTTGATATGCATACTGAGAAGGAAAATACAGCTGGCAAACTTGATGTTCAGACAGAAAAGGAGAATATAGTTAACAAAAATGATATGCAGTCTGAAGAAAGAAATACAGATGATAAACCCATTGATCAACTTGAAAGAGAAACAACCACGGAAAGAGTGGAAAATTCTGCTGAAATTATTGTTACTCCCCAATTGCTAAGACAATATGAGCAATTTGAACAGCAAATTGGAGGACAAAATAATCCTCAAGTTGATAGTTTGAATAATCAAGATATGGAGATTATCCCTGAACATCCATCAGAGGAAATTGTGTTGAAAGTTGAAGAAATCCCTCCTGTGGATATCTTTTATAGTCCTAAACATAGGGTTGTTGTCAGGAAACAAAGGAAAAGAAGGAGGACAGATCAAGAATCACTTTCATCCCCACAGGTTGAATTCATGAATATTGTCTGGAAGAATACTGAAGTAGATCCTTCAGAGGATCTTACCAAATTATCACAATATGCAGGTGCCTACAGTGTAGCCACTATAGATAAAGCTGCTGAAGTCAATCAAATGATCAAACAAAAAGACTCACAAATAGCAATGCTAGAAGAAAAGACATCAAATGATCAGTAAAAAATAATGCAGTTGGAACAACAGTTAGCAGAAGAAAAACTCAGAGCCAAACAGCGGGAAGAACAACTGAGTGTGGAAAAGAAAAAGCTTGATCAACAAGCTTTGAATAAGCAACAACAGTTGTCCCAAGAAGTGTCCAAGTTACAAATCCTGCTACAAAATGAGAAAACTGCCAAAGCAGAGCAAGGAAAAATATTTCAAGCAAGATTGGATAAATTTAAGGATTATCCTAAAATTGACCAATTTAAAATTGAAGCTCTGGCAACAAATAAGCTATTGTCTCAGCAGTTAGATGATCTCTGTCAAAAGATTGTACAAGCAGAGCCTTTATGTGAAATAACATCTTCCCTTAGTGATGGATCAGTCAGCCTCAGACTTGAATTTGAAAATGCAGATGACAAGATATCAGAGTTTCTTTCATGGCAAAACTCAGAAGAAGGAAAGAACGCAAATATTCCCAAGATCGACGAAAGACATAAAGAAATTTTATTTGCTAAATGGAAAAAACAGATGATTAAAGAAGAACAAGCTACATCAAGGGCCAGAGCTATGATGAACAATCTGACACAATTAGTTAATGATAGCTTATATGCTATTAATTTAATTTCAAATTGTATTCCAGGTAAATTACCAAAGGTAAAAGAAGCTAATACCAGGTGGAAGCAGGAATTAATCAACAAGAATCAAAAAATCAGCAAAATTCAGGATATTACATGGGATGTCATGTGGACATACTTAATTAAACCACACAGTCAACAAATGACAATCAAATGCCTTTCAAACGCCATCAATTGCATCATTCCAGAATTATCCGATGCCACGTACACTAGTCAGTTGCATTCGAGGCTGAGTCATCCAACCGAAGTCAAGGATATGCTCAAAATCTGCCATCTCAACACATTGAATACAGGAGAAAATCAATGAATCTATTTTATTTAGATATCGCAAGTCTTTTTCAAGATCTCCGATGATAGTTTCTAGCATAGGTTATAGATAATCTATTTTGTTTATTTCTTATTTAAACCCCTTTCATGCATTTAGAAAGGGGTCCTGAATTTGTAATAATTTTGGCTTGGATGATACATTTCTGTACTCCATTGACTACTTTATTTTTATAAAGGATCACAACCTGTGATTTATGGAGAATTATCTTTAAGAATTGCATTTCTGTATCTTGGAGGTTGTTTTAAGTTAAAGCACAGGATCTGGATATTGAATTGCACCAAGAAAATATCTCAATGAATCTGGTATTTCTATCGATTTACTATTATTTTCTTTATGTTATGAAGTATTCCCTTTGAAATTTGCTATCATTTATATATGCTTGTTTTCACAAATATTTCTTTATCATATCATTTCTGAAGATATAGAAATATTCATCTATCATAGTATATGCCAATGATATATAGAATTATGAATGCAATGTGTTATTCTAACTCTGTTTAATTTCTTAAACAGAGTTATCATTAAATGATATTGCATCTTTCTATTGAATAATAATTCATTTTCATGGTTATTTGTTTAACTGAAATCATCTTTAAGTCGTATTCATACTTAATGCCCGGGTTAGTTTTAGAATTATTTGCAAGTTATAATTTGTGTTAGATAGATTATTTCAGTTAGTTAGTTTCGTTATTCACCTATACAAACACTCCATTACCAATTTATTCACTATTAGGAAACTGGTCCTATAAATCCAGTCGAAGCCACCATACCAAACGGAAAAGGAGTTGTCCTAAGGTCCCAACCGGGTGGTTTTCCTCCGATGTTTGAAGCAACGATTTTCGAGGCTTCAACACATAGTCATGAAAATGTTTCTTATCAAGTGTGGCATGGAATGAGGCCCCTGAATCTACCACCCAGGCATCAATAACATTTTCTAAAGAAAGAATCAAAGCATCTCGCAACACATCACCTGTCTTCTTGTTGTGTGTCTCCTTTTTTCTTCCGACACTTACAGTCTTTCTTCAGGTGTCCTTTCTTCCCACATTTCCCGCACATTATCCACGATCTGGACTTGGATCTGCTTTTCCTTGATTTACTGTGATATCCTATGCTCTTTCCTCTTTCCATTTTTCTTCCCCTAGTCTCTGCACTCAAAGCATTACCCAATGTCTCACCGGAGCTTTTCCATCGCATTTCCTCGCTAAGAATAGCACCAACAACATCATCAAACTTTAAAGTACTAGATCCAGAGATAGAGTTACTAATGGCCATAACTAAACCATTCCAACTTTCTGGCAATGAGCATAGAAATAACAAAGCCCTAACTGCACTATCAAAGTTTACCCCTACAGAACTTAACTGACTGGTGACCTTATTAATTCATTTAAATGGTCAGCAACAGATCCACCTTCCAACATCTTCATATTAAATAAGTGTTTCATTAAAAATACCTTATTTGAGACCGAGGGTTTTTTATATAGTTTCGCCAATGTTGTAATTAAATCCTCTGCTGTTGTTTCCTTCGAAATATTAAAGGCTATCGACGCCGTGAGGCACAGTCGTATTGCTCCAAGCGCCTTTCTGTCAAGAATCTCTCATTCTGCGTCTATCATACTCAATGGCTTCTTTGTTTTTCCGCTCAATGGTAGGTACAGATCTTTCTGATACAGATAATCTTCCATCTGCATCTTTTACAGTCGGTAGTTTTGGCCATTAAATTTCTCGACCCTAAACCTACCATCTTCTGCCATTGCTCCTACTCGAACCAGGAACCCTTCTTTCCTGCGAGTTTATCAGCCAAATAGACCTTCGGCTCTAATACCAATTGTTATAAAATTATATATTACAAAGCAATGGAACACATAAAAATATGCGGAAATACAAACACAGAAAACATATAAAACAAGAGACATATATATGTGGTTCACCCAACTTGGGCTACGTCCACGGAGAAACAACCAGTCCTTCCTTTATATTATCCAGCAAAATGAAGAGAGACAACCTACAACAGATCCGTTGTAATATCCTTTACTCTCTCACATAGTCCCCCTTTGTCTTTCTCGCTCAGAATACACTCACAACACACAGTCGCAATACGATTCCCTCATACAACAAAGGGGTTACCTTCTAGGGCCAAAAACCCTAAATTAAACATAACTTCTACCGTCAGATCATCTACCTAATGAATGGCCCAGTTTGACTATGAAATTACAATATTTTAAAAGGAAATTTTACAAATGTTTTTAGCTTCAGGGGCGCTGCCCCCGAAACCCCCCACCAAGGGGGGGGGGCACTCCAAAAGTGTTAAATTTGGACAACTAGGTCCAAACTCCATGTTCTGATGCTCAGATTAAGAGGCTAATATTTTTGTTGGATTCCTCTTTGTGAGAGGTGTAAAATCCATATAAAATATGTCTTAATCCGATGAGCAGAACTTATATTTTGAATTTATTATTCTTAATAAATTATATGTGCAAGGTCGATCAGTTTTGTAATGTAGGCTCACATGCCCAACAGATGTGTCACACACCCTCATTGATGGATATATATACAGGAAAAGTTGGAGAGATTTTTATCATCATCACAACTCACATCTTCCTCTCTCATCAAAGAGTACGAGCTACCAAGAAGGACGAGTTTCAGCCACACGTGTGAAGGACGAAGAGGACAGACCGTACAGCTGAGCTGTAGTACGATTTTCTGCTGCTAGGGTTTCGCTGTAAGTTTGACCAGCGTTGACTTTGGTCAACGCATGGTCCAAACAAGCTGAAAACTTGTGGAAGGTTCGATTTTTGAAGGCCGTACTACCTGGCACAAAAATCGAGGTCAAAGGGTTGACCGTTTTGCTGCTGCATTGACTTTTAGCTTGCTGCCCCTGCGTTGACTTTTCAGGACAGCATTGACTTTTGCAGAGTTGACTTGGGTTGACTCATCTACAGATTGGAGGGTTGTTGTGACACATGCTGGGCTGGCTGACCAAAGGAGTCTTTGCTGGTTGAAGCATCCTGTTGATCGCCGAAACGAACACACACATTTTTCTGTTTCTGATTTGTCTTCTGTAAGATCTGCTTATATGTTCTATCTGCATTTTGCTTAATTACTTGTATGATTGCTGTGAGAAAAGTGAAATTGCTCTTAGCATAGAACATCTACAAAACTTTACATGGTATCAGAGGTGAGGTGAAGACAAACTCTATCTATAGCAATCATCATCGAAGGAAATGGGTTCCACTAGTCTTGAATTCAGGGAGAATGACAAGCTGACTGGAAGTGATGACTTCCATGCCTGGAAGATGATATTAGATCTCAAATTGGAAGATCATGATCTCCTGGATCATGTGACAGGGAAGATTCAAGAACCTCCATCAAATGCCTCTGCTGCTGTTAGAAACAAGTATAAGAAGGGTGAGATCAGAGCAAAGCTGCTGATCAGGGAATCCATAAATAAGAGTCTGGTTGCCTACATATCTGAACTAGGCACATCCAAGGGGATGTATGACAAACTGATACTTATGTTCCAAGTAAACAATGCGAACCAAGTGCTATTCCTCAAAAACAAGTTGAAGAATATGAAGAAGGGCCGAGACGAGTCTATTCAAACTTTCTTTATGAAGTTGACCGAAACCAGGAACAATCTGCTAGCTATTGGGGAGACAATAGCTGATTGTGAGATGGTTCTCACCGCACTTGGAGGACTTCCATATGAATGGCAAGTATTCACAACTACCATTCTCAACAATAATACCATTCCTAACTTTGATGAGCTTCTGTCAAGATGTATGCAAGAAGAAACAAGGATGAAGGAATTTGATAATGAAAGAAATGCCGCCTATGGTGCTCATTCCCGAAAGAAGAACTCTGGTGGTTCTAAGGACAAAAGAAGGACAAAGACTCAAGAGAAGAAGGGTAAATGTTTCACCTGCCATAGGCCTGGACACTATGCTAGAGAATGCCCATTCAAGAAGGATTCTCCCGATAGTGACGATAACAACAACAACCGAAGGAATGGGAATCGAAGAAATGACAAATCCAAAGGAAAGAGGAAGGCTCACTTTGGAGGAAACAATCAACCTTCTAAAAGGTCCAGAAACACCAGGTATGAGGAGTCTAATGTTGTTGATAAAAGAAATGAGTATATTCTTGTATCTGCTCTCTCAGCTGCATCTCCGCCCGACACTATGGATGTCTGGCTAATCGATAGTGGTGCCTCAAGACACATCACCGCATTCAAGGAAGCACTTTCTGACATGGTTGAAAGGGATACTAATCTAGAAATTATCCTTGGGGATAATGCCACTTATCCTGTGAAAGGGACCGGGACTGTGACCCTCCACTTGTCTCAAGGACAAGTCCTCCGTCTACAAGATGTACTCTATGTACCCAAATTGAAGAAGAACCTTGTGTCTGTATCTGCCATGGAAGACAAAGGATTCAATGTAACTTTCTCTGATGGAAAGGTGCTCATGTGGAAGAAGAGCTTCAAGGAAGCTATCTCAATTGGTTTTAGGGTTGGCACACTCTATCAGGTTGGAGGGAGTCCATTGGGAGCTATGACTTGTGATACAATCCGTCAAACCGAACTATGGCACCGAAGATTTGGACACCTTCATTATAAGGCTCTTCCCGAAGCAAGGAAGGTGGTGACAGGGATGCCTGATTTTGGAAATAACCATGAAGGTGTATGTAAGGGCTGTGCTGAAGGAAAACATACAAGGGGACCTTTCCCCTCAAGTGTCACAAAGACATCTGAGATATTGCAACTGGTCCATTCTGATCTATCTGGTATGTTGCCCGTAACATCCCTGGGGGGATGTTCTTACTACATGACATTTACTGATGACTTCTCTCGCAAAACTTGGATATACTTCTTGAAGAAGAAGGATGAGGCTTTCATGTGGTTCCGTACCTTCAAAGCCTTGGTGGAAAATATGACCGGAAAGAAGATCAAGATTTTGAGGACTGACAATGGCACTGAATATGAGTCAAATGACTTCAAAGACTTTTGCAGAGAAGCTGGCATTAAGAGGGAGACTACCACGGCATATACTCCTGAGCAGAATGGTGTTGCTGAACGCAAGAATAGGACTATTGTGGAAGCTGCCCGTGCCATGCTATGTGACCAGGGTCTACCGAAGTTTCTGTGGGGAGAAGCTGCAAATACTGCTGTGTACATTCAAAATCGATGCCCTCATTCCGCTTTGGACTCCAAAACTCCCGAAGAGGTTTTCTCTGGTAAGAAACCTGATGTCTCACATTTTAGAATTTTTGGATGTCCTGTCTATTTTCATGTGCCGAAAGAAAAGAGAAGTAAGCTAGATGCTACTGGGAATAAAGGAATGTTTGTGGGCTACAGTGAGACTTCTAAGGCATATAGAGTCTATGTACCTGGTCAAAGGGAAGTAGAGATAAGCCATGATGTCACTTTTGACGAAGATGCTTCCCTGAAGAAAGTAGTAGATCTTCCTAGATCCGAAGAAAATCATGAAGAAAGACCTGGAAATCTGGAAGAACCCCAGGATGAGACTATGCCTGATGTTGAAGGGCCAATGGACCCTATTGATCCTTCCCCTTCTCTAGGAAAGAGACCATCATGGCTCAGGGACACCCTCGAAGATGCTGAGGGTCATGCTGCCCCAAGAGGGACATTCCGAGAAAGCAAGAAGCCGTGTAGATACCAAGGGTATCTAGCTGCCATGAGTACTATTGTACAATCTGAACCTGGATCTTTTGAGGAAGCCATCAAGCATCAAGTCTGGAAGGATGTTATGCATGAAGAATATGAGTCTATTATGAAGAATGATGTCTGGGATGTGGTCCCGAGACCAAAGGACAAATCTGTTGTCACCGCTAAATGGCTCTACAAGATTAAACATGGATCTGATGGGAGTGCTGAAAAGTTTAAGGCAAGATTCGTTGCCCGTGGTTTCTCTCAAAAGGAAGGAATTGACTATGACGATATATTTGCACCTGTGGCACGATATACCACCATCCGATCCATCATAGCCCTTGCTGCTACGCAAGGATGGAGTCTTCATCAGATGGATGTCAAGACCGCTTTTTGCATGGTGCAATAAAGGAAGAGGTGTATGTAGAACAACCTCTGGGATTTGAAGTTCAAGATCGAGACACTTATGTCTGCAGGTTGAAGAAAGCCCTCTATGGGTTAAAGCAAGCACCCAGAGCTTGGTACGAGAGGATGGATAGTTACTTGATGAAGTTGGGCTTCACTCGAAGTAATGTCGATCCAAACCTTTACTTCAAGGTTGTGCAAGGGAAGCCTCTCATTCTAGTGCTGTATGTGGACGACCTCTTCCTGACAGGTGATGACCCTCTCATTCATCAATGTAAGAGGGAGCTTTGCTGAAGTTCGAGATGAAAGACCAGGACTCATGCAATTATTTCCTAGGCCTCGAGGTCCGGTAGAGACCTAGAGACTGGGAGAGATTTTCTCTTTTCAAGGAAAATATATCAGAAGCTTCTCTGAAAGATTGGTTTGGTGATCTGGAAACCAACATGACAATGGAACTCAACTTTTTTAAGAAGTTGAGTGGCAGCCAAGATGTCGGGCCTATTCCTACAATGGACCCCACTGAGTATCAATCATGAGAGCTTTGATGTTCTTAGTGAACACCCGTCCAGATATATGTTTTGCAGTGAACACTTTGAGTCAACAGATGGTTGAGCCTCATCACTTTCACTGGGTTGGTGCCAAGAATCTTCTGAGATATCTTCGGGGCACGATAAACCATGGGCCGAGATACACTGCTGGGAGTGTGACACTCCGTGGATATACTGATGCCGATTGGGCTGGCAGTGTGGTGGATCGTAAGAGCACATCGAGATGCTGCTTCAATCTTGGTTCTGCTTCGATCTCATGGATGAGCAGGAAGCAGAAGTTGGTGGCTTTGAGCACCGCTGAGGCCGAATACATTGCTGCAAGTATGGCCTGTTGTGAAGCAGTTTGGTTGCGAAAGCTCTTTAGTGAGCTGTTTGGACATGTGCTAGATACCACTGTGATACTCTGTGATAATCAGAGTGGGATTCGTATGACTGAGAATCCTATGTTCCACGACCGATCCAAGCATATTGATATCAGGTACCACTTTATCCGGGATATGGTACAGCGAGGCGCCGTAAGGCTCGATCATATAGGAACCGATGAGCAGGTCGCGGATATTCTCACTAAGCCCCTGGGGAAGGTCAAGTTCCTAACCTTCCGTGAGAGTCTTGGTGTCGTGGAAAGACCCTATGATGTGGGTCCTGTTGGACGATGAGCTCTGGGAGCTCTGGGGGGCTTTGGGGATAGCTTCTCGCAGCTATAAGCACTCATAATGCTTCTGCCCCACCCTTGTGATTATTGAGCTGGTTCACCACTCATTTATCTGTGCCCCGTATGCATCCTACCCATTGAGTTCAGGGTTCATGGGAAGTACCTCTCATTTGGCCAATGAGGTGGGAAAAGCTAGAGACTATTAGCAAAGACTGATGGACGCATCAGAGATTGCCGTACTCTCTATCTAGGATGGCACGGTCCAACCACTTGATCTGGGATCAAGTTTTGTGAGGTCTGGGACCTGTGGACTGATTATGTCAGTCGGGGGATGATGTCTTTGTGACTGACCCACTTCTGTTCTGAAATAAAGAAGCCAGCAAAGCAAGTTTCGGCGGGATGACGCACGATGTTGATTGCACTAATAGATGGAGTTCCCCCTAGTTGAGAGGGAGTGTTAAATTTGGACAACTAGGTCCAAACTCCATGTTCTGATGCTCAGATTAAGAGGCTAATATTTTTGTTGGATTCCTCTTTCTGAGAGGTGTAAAATCCATATAAAATATGTCTTAATCCGATGAGCAGAACTTATATTTTGAATTTATTATTTTAATAAATTATATGTGCAAGGTCGGCCAGTTTTGTAATGTAGGCTCGGATGCCCAACAGATGTGTCACACACCCTCATGATGGATATATATACAGGAAAAGTTGGAGAGATTTTCATCATCATCACAACTCACATCTTCCTCTCTCATCAAAGAGTACGAGCTACCAAGAAGGACGAGTTTCAGCCACACGTGTGAAGGACGAAGAGGACAGACCGTACAGCTGAGCTGCAGTACGATTTTCTGCTGCTAGGGTTTCGCTGTAAGTTTGACCAGCGTTGACTTTGGTCAACGCATGGTCCAAACAAGCTGAAAACTTGTGGAAGGTTCGATTTTTGAAGGCTGTACTACCTGGCACAAAAATCGAGGTCAAAGAGTTGACCGTTTTGCTGCTGCGTTGACTTTTAGCCTGCTGCCCCTGCGTTGACCTTTCAGGACAGCGTTGACTTTTGCAGAGTTGACTTGGGTTGACTCATCTACAGATTGGAGGGTTGTTGTGACACATGCTGGGCTGGCTGACCAAAGGAGTCTTTGCTGGTTGAAGCATCCTGTTGACCGCCGAAACGAACACACATTTTTTCTGTTTCCGATTTGTCTTCTGTAAGATCTGCTTATATGTTCTATCTGCATTTTGCTTAACTACTTGTATGATTGCTGTGAGAAAAGTGAAATTGCTCTTAGCATAGAACATCTACAAAACTTCACAAAAAGGTCGTCATCTCCCCCCCCCTAGCAGCGATCAAACGAAGGGTAACGTTTCTGCCCCGTTAAGAACAAGGTGGGGGGGCTTCAAAAGGTCATTGTCGCCCCCCCCTCTTAGACCCCCCTGACGGCGATCAAACGAAGGGCGGCGTTTCTGCCCCATTAAGAAGAAGGGTCCAACGCAGTGATACATCTACATAAAGAAGATTATCAGGCTCCACACCCAACAAGAAGAACAAAAGGGATTTTGGAGCTGGTACATTCACACGTATGTGGACCCTATCTTCTTCATCCCTCGTGAGACACAAGTACCATGTCACCTTCATAGATGACTATTCTCGAAAAACATGGATCTTATGTATGAAGAAAAAGGAGGAGATCTTCCCCAAGTTCATGGAGTTTAAGGCCTTGATAAAAAACTAGACCGAGAAGATCAAAGCATTGAGGAGTGACAACGACGAGGAATATGTCTCCAATCCTTTCAAGGACGTGTGTAAGGAGGAGATTTTTTCCAAGTTCATGGAGTTTAAGGCCTTGATAGAAAACTAGATTGGGAAGATCAAAGCATTGAGGAGGGACAATGACAGGGAATATGTCTCGAATGCTTTCAAGGACGTGTGTGCCAAGGAGGGCATTAGGAGAGATCTTACAACACCCCATAATCCTCAGTAGAATGGGGTGGCTGAGAGGAAGTTGGAGCGACCAAGGCCATGTTGCACAACTAGGGGCTACCCATATTCTTGTGGGCAGAGACATGCAACACTGCAATATTTCTGCAGAAAAAGAATCCACACAGGTTGCTTGGACGAGTTACACCAAAGGAGGCTTTCATAGGCAAGAAGCCTGATGTTTCTCACTTCCACATCTTTTGGACAAAAGTTTACTGCCATGTGTCCAAAGAGAGCAAGAAGAACTTGGAGCCCACAGTTGAAAAGGGAACTTTCTTTGGTTACTGTGAGACAACTCAGGCATACAAGGTGTACATACAGGTGGGACAGTTATCAAGCATGACATGAGTTTTGAGAAGGACAAAGCTCTGAGGGAGTCCTTGGAGCGAGAGCAAGTTGGAGTGCCTTACGAGGAGTTGCTTGTTCCTAACTAGGAACCTTAGCCAGTACCACAAACTAAGTCTCAACCAGGTGGCAAGCAGGATGTACAACAGGATGACAAGGAGTCATTGTAGGATGAGGAGAGACCAGGATGAGTGGAGGCAGACACTCAGTTAGTGACTCCCAACACAGGGAGGAAGAGAGCCAAGTGGGTCAAGAAGTTGATTCAGGAGGCCGAGGAGTGAATTGAGACTCCCAGCTCTACATTCAAGCAGAGCAAGTAGCCACAGAGGTACACCAGATACATGGCATTGATGAATGAGTTGTTAGACTCAAAGCCTTCTTGTTATGAGGAGACAGCCTCTCAGCAGGTTTGGAGAGAATCCATGGTGAAGGAATATTCCTCCATCATGAAGAACGATGCCTTGTAGATTGTGCCACATCCAGAGGGAAAATCAGTGGTAGGCTCACACTAGGTGTACAAGGTGAAGCAAGGAGCAGATGGGAGTGTGGTGAAGTACAAGGTCAATTTTGTGGCTAAGGGCTTCTCACAGGTTGAGGGCATTGACTATGAGGATACGTTTGCTCCAGTGTCTTGTTATTCATCCATCAGAACAATTTTGGCACTTGCAGCTCAGATGGGGTGGAAGATCCACCAAATGGACGTGAAGACATCATTCCTCAACAGGGTGGTTGAGGAGGAGATTTATACGGACCATCCAGATGAGTTTAAGACTTTTAGCAAAGACGCTCATGTCTGTTTGCTGAAGAGATCTCTCTAAGGGCTCAAGCGGGCACCAAGAGCATGGTACACTCACATTGACAACTACCTTCAAGGATTGGGCTTCACCAAGAGTGAGGTGTATGCCAACCTGTACAACATCACTGTTGGAGTGCTTCCGCTCATTCTAGTGCTCTATGTTGACAATCTTATCTTAACTGGAGCAGACAGCTTGATCCAGAATTGCAAGGCAGATCTTGCAAGAGAGTTTGAGATGGACATAAGGCTTATGCACTCTTTCCTTGGGCTAGAGATATGGCAAGGTCATGAGGAAATATTCTCGGGGCAGGGGAGTACACTACAGAAATTCTCAGGAGGTTTATATGTTGGATTGCAAGCCCATGGCCACGCCTCTAGCCACAAACTGGAGGAAGGTCGACGTTAGAAGAGCAAAGCAAGTAGATGCCACGTTGTACAAGAAGTTCATTGGGTCATTGATGTACTTCAACACATGACCTGACATATGTTTTGAAGTGAACCAGTTGAGCCAATTCATGATGGAGCCTACTACAGTTCATTAGGTTGTTGTAAAGCATTTCTTGAGGTATCTCAAAGGCACAGTAGATTATGGGTTATGGTATAGACTGAAGCTTGAGTACTTCACAAATGCAAATTGGGTAGGGAACTCCATAGATTAGAAGAGTACTTCGGGTTGCGTCTTCACCATTGGGTCAACAGTAGTTTCCTGGTTCAGTAAGAAGCACAGATCAATTACTCTCAGTTCAATAGAGGCAGAATACATGACTGCCAACTTGGCAGCATGTGAAGCCATTTGGATGAGGAAGTTGCTTGTGTGTCTTTTTAGGCAGGAGTTGGAGCCCGCCATGATTTACTGTGACAATAGAAATTGCATTTAGCTCTCTAAGAATCCAGTTTTTCATGACTACTCCAAGCACATCAAGATCAAGTACCATCATCTCAGGGACTGTGTGGAGAAAGGGATAGTAAAGCTACGATACATTCCCACAGATGAGCAGGTTGCAGATATCTTGACGAAGGCCTTAGTCAAAGGCAAGTTCGTGTTTTTTAGAGAAGTTGGGAGTTGTACAGAATCCCTTCCTCGCTAAGAGGGAGTGTTGAAAATGTAGCAAAGGAAGGTCTTTTGGCTTGTGCCTTAGCTAGTAAAGACTTTGAATTGTCTTTCTAAAGCATGAATGTGAATTCATAAGTAAGCATTCAGTTGTGATGAGTTGATTTCTAGTGCACTAGAATGGTCCTCAATAGATTGCATGCGTAGTGTTGGAGCTTCAGTTCGTTAAAGTCTTCTTCAGTTAGACTACAAGATGAGGTGGCAGAGACAAGTCTAGTTAGGATGAGTTAAGACTACGGAGACAAGTTCAATTAGGATTAGTTAAGACTTCAGAGATAAGTGAAGAGATGACAAGTTAAGTCCTCAGTTAACTCGGTTCACAATTTACAACTAGAGGAAATCAAGGAGCAACTCGATCTAGTTAACTGAGAGCTAATCCAAGTGTAACTAAGACTTGCTCTAGTTAATTGGAAAAAAAAACTCGTTGCACTTATGTGAACAGCCATTCAAACTTGGCCTCCTTGCATGCATCGAAGATCTACTAAGGCAGAAACAGACGAAGGCACAATGTTGGATAATTCATTGTTGTTGGCAGATCGCATTAATGGAGGAGCAAAGATCAAAGTTCGAAGAGCAAGCCAAGACTAGCAGGAAAATTTTTTGTGCAGCCAGAGATCAAGAGGTTGGGCCGAGAGCAGTGATCAAGGAGTAGGTCGAGAGTAATAGTGGAGCTGATATTAGTGAGAGCCTCCTCAGAGGCTATTTGCTGGCTGCAACAGCAGAATACTGAAATTGTAAAATATCTATTTGCTTAAAGAACAGTCAATAAAAAAAATCCCACAACAACGGATGCATGTTTTCCCATTTAGGCTTCCTAGGAAAAATACTGGTATCAAATTTGTGTGTGCATGTGTTTTTATCTCAATTATTTTCCGTTACATGTTGAATGTTAAGAAACTATGTATCTTGGTGAAAGTTAAACTTGCTTTCAGTTTTTGGTTGCCTTGATTTTTCAATAATTTCATCTAAGTAGTTGCAGAATTTCAAGAAAATTTAACACCAAATACATGACCCCACGTCAACACACATTGGAGTTGACCTACTTTTGGAGAAAGAGGCAACAATCATCCTCATTTATTGTTCTTGATGAAAACAATCAAGGAACACCTCAATTTGATCATCCTTCTTATATAAATATGTATTGAATGTACTTGTAAACTCTCATTCGCAATAGAAATTAATATGTACTTTGAGAGATCTAGCTCCGCAATCATATCTAACAAGACTCAAGCCACAATGTTAATCCATCATGTTTCGATCTTTATACAATTTTATGTTAGATGTTTTGGCAATAGATTCTACAATTGAGTAATTAATTGTGTTTAAGATCTCTATCTTATGGTGACTACTTGATCTCCAGTTTATTGCTATGTTTATAACACACACATATAAGTGTTAATGTTTTTTCATTTAATTGATTAATCATCTGCACATTAGCATCACTATGTGGTTAGTGTTTAATCTACAATTGCTAGTGTACTACTCACTTGAGAACCTTTGAGTCCACATTAACACTTTTGGGTAGGAATATCCCTACCAAATAAAACATCCCGACATCCCCTCACACCAACAAGGATGCCCTTATAACAACCAAACCCCCTTCCCTAAACAAAAATAAATAAGTCACAAAAAAACATTTATTGTAAGGGATCCATTATAGTCACATGTCACGTACTTAACAATGCTCTACTCATGGATGAAAGAACATTACATCTATTTGGCATCAAGTTAGAAATGAAGTGAAAGAACAAAGAAAGGGAAGAAAGGAACAAGCATTGATAAAGGAAAAAGTGAAATGGTTCACCAAGGTCTGAGGAGGAGATATGTCTACTTGGGCGTTGCATTGTGTTTATTCGTGAATCGTATAATTATTGATCATATTTTATATTCTTCCTATAATAAGGGGCACCCTTACGTCCCCCCTCTACCACTGTCCCCTCAAGGAATTTTATGTCTCTCTTCAACTCTCCCTAAAATTTGTTCCCTTGTCCTGCCATCCCAGAACCTTGGTGAAAAATAAGTAACCACAAATTTGGAAGTAACCACAAATAAATAAGCATTGTGTTGAAGTTGAATGACAATTCGAAGAACAAAAATAAAGTTTGAGTAGAACAATAATTATATTGATGAACTCCACCCAACATACGGTGAAGGAAATTTATTCTGAATTGTTGCATTTCATAGAAATCTATAAAATGTTAGACAAGTCACCCATGACATCGGAATTCCCTACAACAATAACGGTTTAAACTTTACAATGCACTTCATCTCTCATGCTCAATGAAATTGGACAAATATATCACAATACATGCAAGTTTACAATTGTAGATGAAGGGGGCTAGTTAGTGCTTAAGTTGGAAGCAATCCTTGAACAACATGCTAAATATCTTCTCAATCAAATGTCATGCAAAATAGCTGAATTCAGTATAATCAAATATCTTGTATAGATGCAATATAAGTGACATGAGGCAATCTGTTAAGTTGGTGAAAATTCAATTCTCTTGCAGTTAAAATGGGCTTGCCTCATAATCAATTCTATAAATTGATTATAAGATCAATGCTCAAAATGGTTTAAAAAAAAAAGTATTTTTTTCGACATTGGAGATATATATATATATATATATATATATAGAGAGAGAGAGAGAGAGAGAGAGAGAGAGAGCAAAAGAAAAGAAAATCATAAAAGTCGGATATCTTAACTTAGATAAAGGATGACAAAACCATTTTATGCATTTACACAAAAACACATCCCCACACCTTCAGGACCAGTCACCCAAGTTCCCCCATTCCAGGGGACATCAGGATGGGTTGGGGACATCTCTGACGGGCTGTGGATGACAGAGACATTCCCTGTGCCATCAGGATATTCTTCGTGTTCTGAGGCCATCCCCTCCAAAACCGAGGACAGTCTGAGGCCATCCCCCTCCAAAATCAAGGACAGACTGAGGACATCCTAGACATACCTTGATAAATCAGGAATGTTTGGGCATCCTCGAGAATGACAACATGAAAATGCACAGAAACATACATGAGGACCCACTGTAGCCTAGTTTGGCCAATAACATCAATTACAGAAAAATAAATGAACAGAATATAGAAATGAATTAGACAAAAAAAATCCTAACATGCAATTTTTTTATAAAAACACCCCCCAGCCATTTTCATTTATCCTTTCGTTGTTTGGAGCTTAGACACTGTTGTTTGGAACTGAGTTTGCTATTTGGAGACCCACCCACCGTTTTCATTCTAGAAATGAGTTCGTCGTTTGATGTCTTGCATTTGCTGGACCTAAGGCAAGTGTTGTTTTTGGAGGCAGAAAGTGTGCTGTTAAGAGGCATAAAGTGTGCTGTTCTGTTTTTACATCTTTTGGAGTCAGGAGAGTTATTTGGAGGCAGAAGTATTGCTGTTTGCAGTATTAATTTTAAACAACTAGACTTCGAATAATTTATGTCTTGATCCTTACAGGATATGTGATTCACAGTTATTGCATCCTAGCACATTAATATAAAAGATTAAACATATTCATACATAACAAACAGAAGTCACTTACCCAACCAAATGAAAATGGTAGATTGTTTCCAGTGCCTAGAGGAACAGTTGCAATTGGAGGAGGGTTGGAAAGCTTGAGATCACTGACTACTCCTAGCAGCCACCCTGCAGTGCCATCTCCCCCTGCAACCTGTAACAGTCATTTTTCAATAACTACAGCATTCAAGTAATCACTCCCTCAGATCATTGAAACAATACAATACAGAGGAAAACCACTTAAAAAAAGGAATTAGATCCAACAAATTTTTCATGTTCTTTCCTACTGGACTCCTTTATTATCAGCGTGCATTGTAAGAAGTCAAAACCACTACAAAATGTTTCAAAAAAATTCTTCAATAATATCTTATAATAAAACCTTTTATATGCATAACAAAATCATAAGAGTAGTCGATCACGCACTATTATTCGCATATTATCCCTAATATCAGCTGCAAACCTCAAGCCATCAGCTTTCAGTCTTTCTAGATGTCCCAGAAGTTTAGATAAAACCTGATCTGGTGCCTCATCATCCAAATCAAAGATCTGCAACATAGATGAATTTTATCAGTAATTGAAGAAATGCTAGAGGAAAGATTCACGATTATACATTTATCATACAAATCCACTCCCTATAATTGTGGTTTATATTTTATAATGCAAACTTGAAGAATTCATATTGCGTATGAAATCATGAATCGCCATCACCACAGGCAGTCTAAAGCAAACAGAAAGCAGAGATTGGCAGTAAAGAATTCAAGAATTCTCTAAGAGACTGTTGAAAGCTTCAGTATTACCTGTGAAGGATTTAAAAGATTGCGGTATGTTTGCAGCAGGCGTACCCCAAGCTGACCACCACTCCTAGAGTTGATGAACACTATCACAGGACATGTTGGTGGCTTGCTTATATTGACCACTCGCTCGATATCACTTCTCAAATAACAATTTGGAATACGCATTTCACTGATTAGTTCAGTCTCTTCTGTCTGAACAGACATTTTAGAGTGTTGATTTGTTTGATAATGCTGTTTTGCCTTTGGCCAGAGCACCTTAAAATTCCTACACGGATACATGAAAATCAACAATAACCAAATTAGTGAAATATTTGACACACATTGCTCATCGAAATTAATATGAGATGAAGCATCTTGAGGGTGCAGCTTGTAAGACACTTTAAGGTGAATTGTAAGACAACATTAAATTGAAATGAATTAAATTATAATGTTCACTCATTACAAATCAGACTTGTTTGATGGGCAAAAAAGCAGATAGTCCAGCACATCTTGATAAAGGAATCAGCTAGAAAACCAAAATGGAAATGAGCACCAACTGAAGAAATAAAATCGACATTAGAAAGGTAACTGAGTCACAAATGTGCACTGTGCAACCAGCAGTGAAACCAGCAGATGCAACAATTCCAAGGACCAAAACACCTCACGAATAAAATCGCATATAACGCTGTAATAAAAGCAAAGTTATAGACAAAGAAGCGTTGTTCGGTCCAAAATAATTTGCTCTACAAATAAAAAAAAATTGAAGCAGCTATTAACTTGGGAAACGAGGTTTTAGAAGCACTAAAACTATGCTATGGGCACCAAAATATGATATGAAGAATTAATTGAACTGTGCCACTAAATACAGAACTGTGTGTCAAATAACTGATCTATGATAACTGTGCTAACCAGAAAAGTAACACAACTCTGTCAAATGGGTTAAGTATCCAATCCTAGACATGTTTGAAAAACAACCGTTGCAGAAATGAGCATAGTCGGAATAGAACATAAACAACTATCAAATCCAATCATATAAAGAACAGCAAAGAATTCCGGACTCGGGATCTTATTAACAGCCGAAAACCTGAATTGCCTTTTAGTCTAGAATCTATACGGTTAGCTCTGACCATATTCAACGAAAGAAGCAAACTGCATCATATAATACATGCGAAGAAAATGCTTAATGCCCCCAACAGGCAACATATAAAACTGTGCATTGCACCTGAAAACATAAAAGTTGAAAGCATGCATCCTAAATAATAAAGTGGACTCTTTAATTCAGTCCAAGAGACGCTCTTGATCTCAGCAGACATTGGAAAAACTAGATAAGTTCGCCAAATCCCCATATGGCACCATACAAAAACTGTGCACGACACCGAAAAGTACCAGTGCCAATAGTGTAAAAGCGACTCCTATCACCAATCTAAAAAAAAAAACAAACAAAATGGATCTAACGAGCTAGCCAATATTAATCTAATAACAGAGAGTAATGAGAACCCATGTCGAACATAAAATGCAGACTTCACGGCACGTCAGAGCTACAGGCAGAATCAGGGAAGGAAGAAGAAGAGGAAACCCGAACAGAGTCATCGATCACCAAGATCACTAAGAAAGGGCCGATACACTGTGTGATAATCTTCCCCGGAGAAAAAAATGGAATGAGAGTACTGGGATGTGTGATTTTAGGTAGAAATCAGCCCATCTGTCGTAATTCTCCTAGCAATTGAGGCCATCAGGTAGAATCTGGATGGAGCTCTCAGTACTCGAGGCAGTGAAGGGACAAGCTACCAAAGCGTGCCGTGGACAAAGCCTCCCTTGAGGCCGCCATGGGAACCCAGTTGTAGGTCTAGAAGAAGTCCGGAGTTGCATGGCTCTGGAAGCTGATGTCACATGGGACTTCGCACGTCACTTATGGTCATCAGTCGCCGAGATCAAAGGAAATAAGTGACCAATCGAAGAAGGTTTATCTTCAGTCGACCCTGTATAATCTGCCTCTTGAAATCTAGTAACTCCCTCAGGAAAAATTATGATAACTCTGCTCCGAGGTATTGGAAGAAAGAAGATGGATTCTGCTCTCTGGAGACGATCAAACCTTCCCCTGATCTCATTTTGTACACGGCAACGGAAAAGAAGGTGCTCTTTCGACTGAATATTGTAAAGGAGATTCTAGAGAATAAATTAGATTCTTTAATTCAGTTCAGGAGATTTTCTTGATCTGAACAGACACTGTAAAAAGAAACTAGGCTAAGTTATTGTGCCAACATAAACCTTGAAGAATCAAACTCATTGAATATAAGATTTGACAAGCAGTACAACTACGCCAGCTCAGCTCAAAGCAAGAGTATGGAGGAAGCAAAACCTAGGTAAGGCTCCTGAGGATAATTTTCAGCTCCTAGTTTGTGTATTTTGAGGCCAAAACTAGTTAAAACTAACTAGGTCCTTTGAAACCCGGATTGAAATCCCACCACAGACAACAACGGCACCAGGGCACATTGCGTCCCGCAAGCATTTCAATTTTCTTTTGCTGTTTTTTAACCTTAGACTCGAACCTCGGCTGAAAATCTGCCAAAACCCTCAGCCATCACAACTCGATCACCAGCTCGAGATAGCCAAAAGTGTGAGGCATGATGCCAATGTGATTTCAACTCGGGATGTCCATTTGGCCAAAAGTTCAAACGCCCAATAAAACTTAGCAGCTCTGTCCGAACTCTAAAGCACGAAGCATATCAGATTTACCTGCCACTTAATTGCCATACTCTGCCACTCGCTGCCATAAATTTCAGTCTTATCTGTAGTCTACTTTAATCTGCCAATTGCTATAATAATAATCGCGCGAATTCTTCGAAAATACAGGGATGTTCAAATCTTATTGTCTGCATGCAAGCTGAAAGGCTATGATAATGCGAAATCAAAGCTTAAAATAGAGCATTTGGGGTAAGCAGATGAAATGAACGAACACTTACCTGGAATGCGCGACAAATCCGACCTGAAATTCGTTCAATCTGTCAAATTTCCGATGAATTGCCACGATCTGGATTTCAAAGCTTAATCCGATTGTTTCTTTCAAATTCATAGACCATCTACTCCTAGTTGGAACTGAAACGAAGAAACAACTGTGTCAATTTGGAAATGCCTCCGCCGGTTTTCTGTCGATTTGGCCCACGGCTGCTACCCGAATGGACTTTCTACTGTACAAATTGCCATGCCGGATGAATCGCGTCGGCTGTGAGCGGTCCATTGACGGCCAAAGAGTCACTGCGGGTGTAAACTTCTCGGAGTTGAAATTTTTGGGTCACAATACATGTCATCCTCTTCAACAATTACGAAAGAATATTTAATTTATAAAATTAGATTTTTCGATTATGAGATTATATTTAATGAAGAAAATTGTGGAAAGATTTATTTGGAGTGATACTCATTATTATTATTATTTACAAATACGAGTTTACATATATGATTCTTAAAAGCATTTATTGATTTTTAAAGGTTTTTTCATGTTTTGTGTAATTTAAATGTTTTGAAATTTTTTTAAATTTTATTATATAATTTTAGATTTTTTTTTATGTAATTTAATTAATAAACGTTTTGACTTTTGTAAAATTAATAATGTATTGTATTTTCGCATGCTAAAATGTGAGAGCCGCAAATCGGCCTAATATAAGGATATGTTGACAAATACCTATGGAATAACATTTAAATGGGAGACATTTAAACGTTTATCCCATGTAAATGACCCCACCACGCTTATTGTGACATGTGATGTTGACCTACAACAATTAAAGGTGCAAACTTTTTCAAATCTAATTATATGAGGATGAAAAGGAGACGTAATTTGGATTTTTCCAACCTTGAGAAAGGGGATAATACTTTATGTCATTAATATTATTTAAAATTTTAATAAATAAATAAAATATAGTAATTTGTTTATTTAATTTGGAAAAAAAGGATAATACTTTATGTGATTAATATTATTTAAAAATTTAATAAATAAATTAAATATAGTAATTTGTTTATTTAATTTGGAGTGAAAATATTATAATGAAGTATTAGAGATGAAAATGAATATTGCGCTACAAGAAAGACAGTTGGGGCTAGGGTCAGTGAGGCATATATTCTACAGCAGTAGGCTACAGAGTTCTACAGGCCTCAAGGAACAGCAGTCACTCACTGGCCTTTTGGAAACAAGTCTGGGAAAATCTAGCTCTACCAAAAGTGAATTTCTTCTTCTGGACCCTGGTCCATAATAAACTACTAACAGGAGACAATCTAGTGAAAAGGATTATCGCAGGGCCACATAGGTGTGAGCTATGCAGAAACAACCTCGAAACAGCCCAGCACTTATTCTTGGAATGCATATTTGCTAAAGAAGTGTGGGGTCTAATTCTTCAGGATCTTCAGATCTCTGCCTTTCCACAAAGTGTTGTTTCTGATCTATTCGCCTCTTAGAGCCATTTCTATCCTCACAGCATCCCCATCAAATCTTTTTGGCACAAAGTCTGGACAGCTATTCCCAAATATGTTTGCTGGCAGCTCTGGCTGGCCCGCAATGATCAGATTTTTAATGGCTTGCGACATTCCCCTTTACAAGTAGCAGCTAAAGCCAAATCCTTCCTCTTGGAAGCAGCCCAACAGCAGTATTTTAAAGAAGACTCATTGCTCCTGCCCGAAGAAAGGAGGTGGCTTCGCCCCCTCGAGCCTTCTCCTCGAAAGTATCTACTTACCCCTCAAAAAGCAAACCCGGAATGGCGTAAAAGAGACTCTAAGGAAACATTCCTAAACTGGTGGAGGATTAAAAATTTAACCACAATTTTCTTCGATGGGGCCTCCAAAGGAAATCCCGGGGTCGCTGGTGCTGGTGGGGTCATTTATTCTTCGGATGGGTCTTCAAGAGACTGCTTCTGTTGGGGTTTAGGCCAGAAAACCAACAATCAAGCAGAGATATTTGGTCTTCTCAAAGCATGCCTCATAGCAAGAGACAAGGGTGTCAAAGACCTCCAAGTTTTCGGAGATTCAGAGATTCTAATAAAAAAATTAAACTCGGAGGAACTTTTCAGCAATGCTAGTCTCAACAAAATTCTGGGCAGATTGAAAAGAGTCCTACAAGACTTTGCCTCCTACAAGTTCTATCATATTCTCAGAAATCTGAATAGTGAAGCAGATCAGATGGCCAACAAAGGATGCTCTCTCATGAAAGGGCAACTAATTATAAACGATGTCAGTTCCTTTCAAATTCCTTGAAAATGATGTAACTCAAAAGCAGAATTTGATGGATTTTCAAATTGTAATTGGGGCTGCCTCGGCAAAGACCCTTCCTCTCTTTCTCAAATAAATAAAACTTATACCCATTTCAATTTTTTTTTAAAAACGAATATTGCGCACGGGTACTGTTATGTTATCATATCGCAATAGCTCCCATTTAAGTTGAAGTTTGAGGTGATGTTTACTTTATAAAGTATATCCATTCCATGTAAGTTATAATTATAAAGAGTGTCAATGATAAGAGGTAATTGCTATTATGAAATTAGTTTTGTAATGATGTGACTCGGTTATGGTCTTCACTATAAGGGATGATTGCTCAAATGAAATCATGGATAAGAGGTTGTTCCATTTAAACCAAGTCCTCAAAGCAGTGCTTGCCTTGGCAATTAGTCAAGCTGGGATATGCTTCGTCGTGTCTAGATTTTCATTTATTTTATTTGCTTATATCCATTATATTCGTGTTAGGGCCAAAGGCACCTCTACACCAATGGGCCTCTAACGTCATTAATATATGCCTCCTTAGTCATTATTTGTCCTCTGCAGTTGTCAAGAAACTAGGAGTGACCATCCCAAGGTGGTTGGCACCTTGGGATATATCGTCCTCCAAGGTCTCATTTTAGGGTTCATCCTTTGGGCTCTTCAAATTTACCGCAATGCACTATGCCACAAGGTGGCTAAGGTCGGAGGGGTGGTTGACGCCGAGGCAGGTAGACCCTCTCTCGTGCTCAAGAACCGAACAATCAATAAAGGCACTTTGGGCACAAACTCCACCAAAAATTCAGGAAGAAATCAAGTCAGCAGAGGAGGAAGCAAGATAGGAATGTGGGTTCATTCATGATGCAAATTGTAACATACCCCCCCTACTGAGGGTAGAAGGACGCAGTTACTCTAATGAACCAAGCTCCAAAGTCTAGTTATGGAATGGGGTCTAAATTTTTCGATCTTTTTCAACTTCTTTGAAACTTAAAATGGATAATATTATTGTGTTCGTCTCATCGAGGCCTTTCCAAATATATAAAAATTTTCCCAATCCGACTCTCGGATCAAAAGATATGGTTGATTAAAGTCTGGTTGATCAGATCTTGCCATGTCATATGACCTGCCACATGGCACCCACATGGCTACCCAAGTCATAGCCACTTCACCGACACCTGGAAGCACTACCCCTACTGCCAACCCGTTCATTTCTAGTGTCATATATGCAGTTGCTTCCCTTTTCATGGCTTACGAAACGTGTGTGTGTGTGTATTATCATACAAGGGTTAAACCCCTTCCAACTATATATAAATACCATGTGGGCACCCTAGTTTCCATCTCACCCCAAAAATAAAATCTCGAGAAGTCCCTATGCAGTTCCCTGTTAAAAGTGTCAGGGAAGATCTTCATGGGTTACGCGGATCCCTCGTGGACCCCTCATCCCACGTGTCCCAATGTTATTCGCTATAGTTGTGCACTTGATTCCACCCCTACCACATTGTATTAACCCTTTCCTTTCCTTGCAATGCATTCATAACCATCGGGGTGACTTGGCCTTGTTAATGTTCGGGGTGACGCAGATAGCCAACGAGGCCTCCCTGCTCCAATACAGCACGTCCACTAGCCCTCCTAGCCATGTCCTCCCATAAATAAAAACCCATGAGTTTCTCACTCAACCTCTTCTGAATCTTTGGGATTGAGGCATCAAGGTTACGTGGAGGTTGCCTCGTCATACTGCCACATCCCTCCATCAAAATGTGCTCCAACCAATCACATGGGGTTTGTCCCCCTCCCTCTTACGCATTGCATTGCTTTACATTACAATTGGCCATGTGGGCTCCACTGCTGCCACATCACCCCGGGAATAAAATCCCAATGGGATTACACCCAGTGCCACGAGAAATCATTGAGGTAAAGGCATCAAGGTGACATCATCAGCCTTCACTGTCGAGTTGACGTCACACCCTCCATGTGGCTCCGCTCTGGTAGTACCATGTTTCACTCATCTGCGAGCCACTTGGCCCCACCAAAACCCCAATTCTAGGTGACACATGTCCTGCCTCCTAGGTCGCCATGTCACCTACCACGTTGGACATGGGTCCCATTACTCTTCCGCTACATGGTAAAACACATTTTCACGTTATAAATAATTTGGGGTCCTCCGCCTCATTTAAGACAATTGAGTTGTTGATTTTTGGGGTAGCATCGGATGTGCTCTAGCTCCGAAATTTTGTGGAGGGGCTAGAACACATGAGATCTCCAAGACCCAAAAATCGTTTGGAAAAATTCCACCCGGAGCTTAGGTTATTCAAATAATTAATTATTTTAATGGAGACCCTAAGTCTAACTTAGGGAAATTAAATAATTAAAGTGAATTAATTTAAACATGTGGGTGAGAATGTTCTAAGTGACGAGGATCAAGTCTTTTCTAATCTTAGTCATCAATTAGAGATTAGATCACAGTCGTTGATTCGTCAACTGGAAAAGTATTAAAGGAAGGCTTGGGGTCAGTTAAAGAACACACACAAAGTGGCAGCACTTGAGGTAAGTCGAAATTATGGTGCACGGTTTGCTGAGAATTTTCGGGTGAGCTCGCAATGCAGTAGGGGCAGTTCAACAGTGGGATTTCTGATCCAAGGCCGAGAATACAATAGCAGAGAGGCATATCAGCACCAGAGGAGCAACACAGGCCCAACAAGGGTGACGCAGGTCCAACCAGGCTCACGCAGAGCTAGTGCAGAGGCTCATGCAAGCCTAGAGGGGTGACGCGGGCCTAGAAGAGCTGAGCCAAAAGGGGCGGCGTTGGTGTTTCAGTGGGCCAAATCAGGCTCGTATTCAACAGAGTGGAAAGGGTGACACAACCACACTGAAGGGTGACGCAGTCTCAGCACAGAGCTTGTTGCAGATTGCATAGGCACCTGTGGGGTTCTTCATTCTGAGCTGAATTAGCCATAATATCTGTATCCAAAGATAGAGGTACTTCTGCCAGGATTTTCTTTGTTGGGTAAACCATTACTGGTACCCTAGTTTGTATTTAGAAATCTGTATAATAATAAAACCCTCAAGAGTTGTTGCACTGGTTTTCCCGCATTAGGTTTTCCCAGGGACATTTGTCCGAAAAATCTTGTGTGTCTTTTGTCAAATGTGCTTATTTCTTCAGTACTTGATATGTATATTTGTGTAGGAAACGGTGTATTTACTTCGATATTTTTCATGTATTATTCAGAAAAATAACTTGTTAAGTTAATAAACAAGTAGGAGAAGTAAATCAAATTATTGTTGTAGGATTTTTGTTTAGTAAATTCATAAATTTTCACATGAATCGGTGCCTAACCACATTGTGCCACGTCGTCTTGGTGGATAATTCCTGATGGGATCCGACCATGCCTCCACTTGAAATCTCTTGTGAAATTCTTATGGGATCATCCGACGTGATGAATACTCCCACAACATCCAACGGTTCAGAGCTCTTCTACTTGTGCGCCCTTGTTCACGGCACTTGGCCATGTGGTCTAGTAGGGAACCCACTCGAACAATTGAATTTCATCCCCACGCTCAATGCTTAGTCGCAGCGCTTGTTCAAATGGCATGTAAGGCACAATCCTTCTTGCTCCTCCGAGCCTTAAACTTCTAGCCCCCAGCACATGCATATGTGTATGTTTGGGGCTTCATCAACCACTCGTCGCTTGGCTACGATGCTAGTCATATGCGTGATATGCCACCTCTATTAAGTTTATTTGAGCTTTGGCCCAGTCCATATATATATATATATATATCCTTCCTGAGCTTTGACATGGCTTGGCCCAACCCATTCAATGCAAACATATATGTATATCAGTATAACGTATATAATATACTTTCAGTTGTCTCCCCTAAGCTTAGAAAGGTTTCAACCCATCATATATATATATATATATATATATATATATATGCTCAGAGACGCCATCCTTCCTGAGCTTAACATTGATAAAACTAGGCTTAATAGTCAATCCTTTAATTACAAATAGATACGACATAGATTTATTCCTCCATTGATACTTAAGCTCAGTGGACCAATTTTAGGCCCATAATAGTCCAGAGATCTACAGGTCTCTTGGACTGATAATAAACAAAGATAAGTTCAAGAATAAAAATACATTCATTTACTCAAGAATCTTACAGGAAAACTAGCATTCCTTAAGCATGCAGTAAATCACATTTCATATTTAGATCATAGACATAATCAACACATTAAATCAATACCAAAACAGGAAATCACATTCCACAAGCGTGCAGAAAATCACAGTCCATAACATATCATAAGTATTGGACCAACACATTGAAACAATACCAAAACAAGCCTTAAACCCACACATTTAGCATATGCTTGACATTCAAAGTGCAAAGCTTGTGTCTCACCTCCACCCACCAACTATCAAAAATCAAATAAACACAATGAACCACTTATCTCGCAGTCAACCATCATCCACTCAAGGGGTTTGACCAATATCGTCAGTTGAAACAAGGTGTCTCAAGGCCACATTTCCTTCACTCACCAATTATTCAACAATTTCACCTCATGTAAGGAACACTTTCTTTTAGTCATGAGAACTTATAATACATCATCCCAACATCTCTAGGGATTTGGACACATAGAGTCAATTCATATATGGAGAGAGATATATAGTTAATGATAAGGATGTTTTATTAGTTGTGTTACCCTTGAAGGAATAAGAATGCACTCTCCAATAGATCATTGGAACTTCCACCTATGTTCTCAGCCCAACTCTGTGGAACTACCATAAGGTGTTACCAGCACACTAACCCCGGGTGACTCCACCACTCAGGAGTTGTCAAACAACACCGTGTACAGTGGATTTATCAGTCATGTAAGGCACAACCACTGCTCAGTGATTATCAACCAGTAAGCCATATGGGTTTCTCAGCTGGACTATCATCTAAGCTTCTCTTCTCCCTGAATTCTCTCAGTGCTCATAATCTTCTTTGCCCTCTCAAAAATTTTCTTGATCATTAGGAGCCTCTTGACCTCCTCTTTTTCCAGGTTCTCTTATTTCCTGCCTATGCATATACAAATCATACATCATTTATTTTCCAACAGGAACCTCTCGACCTCCCTCGTTTTTCCTATGTGTATATCATGTATGATTCTTCCTCTCCAAAAAGAGCCTCTCGACCTCCCCTTCCAGTGGTTGTATCCCCCAACACCATGATGAAGAATCTCCTAGTCATTATTCCACAAAACAACCATATGTTTCCTCACGTGGTCTACATGGACCAACCACCATGACAACACAACCCATACTCACTTGTGTGCTTTAGCCACACTGCCCTCTTCCATCATTGTCATTTTTTTCAATAAAATTTGTCCTTTCTTGGCTTGTAGTTTTTTCCCAACGAGAACATAGATTTTTCCTTGTTTTCAGTTGAATTAATAACACAATCAGCTTATTAACACTAGTCAACGAACCCATGACTAATATTTAAAACAACCAACTTCCCCAAGCAACCTCTCTCCTCAAACAATGGAATCCATATCCCTCTCTTGGCCATTTTAATTTATAGTGATATAATTATAAGAAAATGTTTTACAAGGAGAATTAACCGCAAGGGATGTCACACAAACATGGATGAAGAGATGAGAAACTAGGCTCCTGACAGTAGAAACACCATGGCGAAGACACTAAATACTACAAAATAGTAAATTTATATTAGCAAATAAAAAATTTGGTGTCAAGGTATTAATGGAAAGAAGTGAAACCTACAACAAAATTTAAACCTTAGCTGAGAAAAACACACATGGCTTGAGTTTGCAAAATTTGAGCAAACTCCTAAACAATCAACATCATTTCATAATGATCTCTAAAATAAACATGTAAACAAATTGTTGATAAACCAACCAACATCATTTCATCATGATCTCTAACAGACACATGTTTTTTATTTTATTTTTTTCTCATCACGGGAGTAGCAACCCCTATTACTTTCTATAAGTTTAATGTTAGATATATAAATAGTTTCTTTCGTTAGTTCAATTTCTCGAATTTGGATCAACAAACTTGGTTTATTTAAAATAATTTTCTTTGCTACATTATAAATTCTTTGCTAGCTTTAAATAATTATAAAATTTAAAAGTATAAATTTTCAACAAACTTTTAAAAATATACACATAACTTAAAAATATATTTTTATTGAAATATTAAAATATAATTTAAACTGAGTATATTCAATATTTAACTTTGAATCCAATCATAAAAGTTAACCTTTTATCAAAATCAAAATGTTGAATATTAAAATTTCAATGGAAAGATAGAATGTTCGTTATGAATTTGAGGTTTATCAATATTAAATTTTCAATTAGGTATGATATTGATTATTAAATTTTTCAGTTAAAAAGTTAAAAGATGATACGGGCTGTACCTATGGAGACTTTTGGGATTTAGGTGAATTTTCAAATAATCATTATAAACTCTATATGTTACATGTTAGAATTGAATTCGAGTGGGGAGGATAACAATATTTTTCTCAATCGCCCAAGTTAAACCTAATTGACATGAAAGTTTGACATTTATTGAGGATTCAAGTTTAACTATTAATCTAATGTTGTTGAAATCTTCCTCCCTTGACATTAAGATTTCCTCCATTATAACTCATTCTACGAAGGAAGATAACAGTTTTCAAAAGATCGTGTTTTCCCAAGTCCTTTGAGATCAAAATCGTCAGGCAAATGTTCAAGCTATTAGGGCCACTTCTCTTAAAGTTGGGGTGATGAGAAAAAGGGGAATTATAATACAATCCAATTCCACAATCATGCACATTGCACAATAATGGAACATATCATCCCATTTATGAATCACATATATTGTTGTTAAATGCTTTGAATTGCAAATAAGGTGAGGAGAGACGATAGTTGTGTTCCATTGAGTGTATTGATTTCATGGATTATAGGGAAGCTAAGATGTTCAAAGAGCCTTTAGTTGGCATGAAGAGTCCATCCACTATAACATGACTTTCATTTTTTCAATTATTTCATAAGTCTATGACAATGGACTCCTTAGAATTTCATCATCATGAATATCTTAGTTAATTATAAACAACAAATTGGCTTCTTATAAGTGGAGTGTCACATGGTAATAAATTTGGCTTTCGATTTAAGCAAAAGTTATGGATTAATAATTTTGAATTTCAAAATCTCTAAAAACTCCATTCATATAAAGAAAGAAAAATGACACAATTTAGCAAATACGTGAAGACATGGATATTGATAACCAGGATTCTCATCCAACAAAATATGATGTTGGAAGAGGAATCGTGTCCAACCAATATGATGTTTTGTATATATGTGTGTGTAAGAAATACCGGAATATAATATTTATAGATATACATATTCTATATCAAATTTTAAATAAAATAAAAGATTAAATTTTATCTTAAAAATAAAAATAAAAGAATCTTTATCATTAAAAACAAATAAAACAGCCCTTGATCAGGGTGTTGGGCGAGGTGGCAATGGAGGTTGGGGAGAAAGAGGGGGGAGCCCACCACCCCGCTGCCTCCTACAACATTTAAGTGGTGAGGCTATTGTGGCCACCATGCCCCATGCATAACACATGCAAACTATTTATTCTTCATTCACTATGATGTTAAGCCTTCCTCTGTTCAATTTTCCTGTGAAGAGGGACCTTGCTCTCCGAAATTTATGGTGTGCCTATACTCCTCCCCCATTGTTGATGGGGCTATTCTCTCGACTGTCTGGCAATGATAGGTTTGTGTGAGCCGAGAAGATAGAAGCAGTATGGCATAATCATTAGCATTTTCCTTATATGTGGTTTCTTACCTTTGACAATGGAGTGAAAGTGATATGGGTTTCCATGCCAACTGAATTGGCCTCTGCGACTAGAAGAAATTACTGCTCACTTGGGTTATTTATTTTGCACCAGAGCTTGATCTTGGGCACGCTGAGACTTATTACCATGGAACTCTGCAGATTCCACTAGAGCTAGAGGTTGAAGTTGTTGGTGGCGTCACCCTCCATTAGTGTACATGTCTTCGTCCTCTCAAGCAAAGTGGGCAAGCCATATCATGTTACAGTCTTATCTTTCTAGCTCAGTTATTTGTTTCTATGGCTCTGAGTTTTCATGGTGAAATTTTGATGGTTCCATCTTAATTTCTACAAGGGTGCGCTATGACCTACACTTCAGTATCTCCTCACAAGCGGGTGACCCTGCCTAAAGTTTGTCATCTGCATCTTTGATGTATTGGTCTCTTTTTTCTTGTTGGTATGGGCCGTCTAAAGTCCCCTATATCTCTTAGCCTTTCATTTGTTTCGATGTTCTTAGGCTCAAACCTAGTCTATGGTATAGATGTCTTGATTGGTGGCCCAATAACACATGTGTAGTCACCAGGGAACCGGAGGTAGAGATTCACATGGTAGGTCATGTGCCTAAGTGCAAGCCCGGGAATTTACGGCTATTTTTCACTCTTTTACACCTCCTTGCATTCGTGAAGAAATCTTCTAGCTTGAATCCCTCGCCACTAATCATTGTCAAGCATATTCCAACTCTGAAATCCTAGAGGAAGTAGCTAATTGGGTTCATGACCCTAGTCATACTAGGGGAAGACGGAGCTAGTACGTGAACTCCATCACCCTCCATTGGTAGATGAAAACTCTTTTGGGCAGGGTCTTGAAAAGGAAGCACAGAGATTATAATGATATTATCTCTTCCCTGAATGAAATCAAGCAGGTGTAACACTATCAACATCCTTGTTTGGTTAGTTTGGATGCTCAACTAACTCACCTGAAAATTCGCCTTAAGTGTGAACATAAACCCCTTGCTCCTACTGGTACAAGTGCATACTAGTAGTTCTAGAAATTTTCAGTGGCATATGTGTTATTTTGATATAAAGTAATCAATCAACAAATCTGGCTTCCCTCAAGGTAGATTGAGACCAATCACTATATGCACTATAATACTTGGGATGATGTATTTTGAAATAATGCAAACTTAATTTACCAAAATAAATAACTAAAACAATATAAATTTATTAATACCACGCGAATTATTATAATAATAAGTAAATCAATTTTAGAACATATTAAATATAAATACATACTAAGCAAAGGGTACACTTAATATAAATACAAAACCACTTTTTATAAAAGTTAATAAGATTTTAAATTAAATTAAAATATAAATACATAGTAAAAATATAAAGCAATTATCATTGTTAATTCGAGTAAAACAAAATTAACTTTAAATATTTTTTCAAATCGTATTTTCAATTTATCTCCCTATAAATTTACTCAAATTTTGAGATGGAGCAGTCGTTGGATGTGAAATTTAATTTTGCATCCAAGGAGTACCCATGTTGCATACTTTCGATGGACCCGGCTACATGAAGAATGTGAAATTAGCTACGCAACTTTCTTCGTCGTATTTAGACGAAATCATCTGCGCAACTAAGGAAGTGGAACAATCTGTTAGACAACTTTCTGGTATATTTCTCTCTGATCACCCTTCTGGACTTGCATTGGCTCTGTCTGCGAGCTTGTTTTGATCGATTTTGGGTGGTGTCCTATCACTAATTAGGGTGATTGATTGGTGCCTACACACGGGGTCACAAGGCAAAAACAGTTCGTCCCTCTATTGAGATAAAACAACTTACCATTGGTGTTGATATTTTATGGGATTAGGTCACTGAACTCTGACAACTGGCGTTAGTTGGTAGATGGGAATTTTCTAGGATGGACAACAAACAAATGAAGGTTTGTGTTAATAAATACTAGACACCTCTTATTAGTTATAGGCCCAAAGTCAGTTTCCTCCTCGATGGCTAGTCCTGCTTCCACTTCCTCCATTCAGAGGATGTGGATAAAATTATTGCTTTGTCAAGGGTTCATGGCCAGAGCTTTCTGTGTTTGCGACGTTGTTCAGTTGGATTTAATCCTCACACTTTGTTTCCTGGGTGGAAATTGGTTTGGATGAAGTTGTCGAGGATTTCTATTGAGCTTTGAACTAGGAAGGTTATACATGTTATTGGGGATATTATCAACAAATTTGTCTACTTGGAAGATAACTCACTGGGAGGTTTGGATAAGCGGATTACCTGGGTCTTGATTGAATTGGACTCCTATGGAGGCTTGCCTGCAAAAATTGGCTTGATTTGTGTAACCTCCTTTTTTCATTGGCAACTAGATTTATGGGGTGTCCTCTTCTGTTAATGGCAGCCATGGGGCAGGGCATCTAATCGATACATGCCCATGATGTTTTGGAAGCTTTCGTAATTATCAACATCGTCTCAAGAAAACCCGAATACACAAAAATGTTGAGGATATACATATGGAGATTATGTCAAATGGGCATATGAATCATACTCATCTGCATGAGCCAGGTATGGAACATGTAGTTGTTCTATCTCCCCCTACTCTGTTAAATGTTGATAATCATGTTTTGAAGGAGGTTTCTCTTGATTTGGATCCTAAAGACATTATGGAAAATTGTACTTACTCTCACATCAATCCTTAAATTCGGGTTGGGAATTATGGGATGTCTTCCATTTTCACCTCTCCTTTATTCATGCTCTCGTGTCCATTGGATCCTTCGATTGTTCGTCTGGAGATGTCTTTGCAGGCTCCTATTCCAAATCCGGGGATTGGACCGACTACCTCTCATGTTGACTCTTTGCTTTTAAGATTAGCATTGTTACCCATTTTGAGCTCTCTCTCCAAACTCTGGGGATAATGATCTAGAGTTTTTGAAACACAATACAAAAATATCACTGGAGCCTATATCCATTAAGTCGTCCTTTTTCTACCTAGGTAGTATCTACATCAGTCCTAATTCTCGTAAGAATGTCACCATTCGTAAGAAGACGAGTTACAAACATAAAATATTTTCTTCTACTAATCCTTCATCAACTACCTTGGATGCAAATTTTAGGGAGACTTTGGAACCTCCTATCCACATTCCTCTATGGTATCGATACCTCGAGCCCTTAGAATATTATTGCTCATAGATATTGTTCCCGCATGAAAATCATGTCATTCAATAATCGGCCTTTAGGGAGTGCCTCTAAGAGAAACTCTCTGTGACATTTGATTAATGCTCAAAGGCTTGTGGTTGTCCTTATACAAGAAACCATGGTGCCTAAGGAGAAAGCATGTGCATATTTCTTGAAAATATTCCTAGGATGGCGGGTTTGCGCTATGTATGTCATTGGATTCTGCAGTGGTTTGGTTGCTATTTGGAACCCTTAGTTTCTTGATTTTCGAGCTTACAATTTTTTTTAGGCATCATACTATCAGGTTTTTCTAGGGGTTCAAAGCAATGGATTCATATTATAAACATGTATGCTTTATATTCTTATAGACATGTTTTTTGGGATCGTCTGGATCATTGCAGTTTGCTAAAAATTCAATCCCTCATTTGGGATGGTAATTTGAACTTGACTATGACAACTGATGAAATCTAGTTTCCAAATGTGAGTTGGACTAGATGGGAGATTTTTTTAAGAAATTAGGATCTTGCCAAACCTAAGTTTCCAACTTGGCGAAATGGTCAATTGGGGGTTAATGGTATTTCAAAACGATTGGATTGTTTCCTAGTGCAAGAGTCTTTTGGTTCAGCTTGGTATGTTGTGGTATTGGGTATCTCCCTCGTGCATATCTCATCATGTTCCCATCTTTGTACATTGGAAGGGGGATAGTGACTGATGTGGTCTACCATTTAAATTTAATCATTCATGGTTTAAGGACTTGGAATTTGATAGATTGGTATGTGATACCTGGAACAAGTTGGATAATATATCAGGGCTCTCTATGATGGATCTGGTTTGTTAAAATCTTTCTCGTTTGAAAAAGGCAGTGAAGATATGGGAGTGATATAAAAAAAGAGAAACAATTTGAAGGAACTTAATGACATTGAAAAATTTCCTAAGGGTTTTCTAGATTATGCTAGCCCGAGTTATTTCTCTGAATCACCAAAAAATAGATCACTTATTCTTGAAGGCCACGTGAGGGAGATTCTTAGGCTTTAGGAAGAGTAATGGCAACTGAAGAGTCATGCGACATAGGTTACGAGAGGTGATAAGAATACAAAATTCTATCATAATTTTGCTACTATGCGAAGAAGGGGAACTATGTTTGGGAACTAAAAGATGGAGAGGGTGAGATTATCTACTCACAAAATGATCATCAAGAAACAATTCACTTCTTTGGGAATCATTATTATGCCAAAGAAGGGATATATTTTGAGAAACAAATGGAGATTATTCAACTATATCCAAACATGTTCAATGGGGAGGAATGTTGACCCTGGTGCACCACTTGAAGATCCTGATACATGTCGTGTGGCCCCCTACTGAGGAGCCTACTACTCTACTTAATCCACCTCCCAAGACCTTTTCAAGGCCCTTTCCTCCTCAAATCTCACACCTCGCTCCAAGAAAAAAAAAATTAACGCAAGAATATATATATATATATATATATGGTAGGCCCTGCTGGTCTCACTGTAACCCACAAAGATACCCTTCTCTGCAGTGGGTTCCAGCTTCGTCCTCTTCTCCCCATGTACGTGTGAATATGTAAGGCATCCAAAGATCCTGATGTGCCCAAGAATCTTTAGACTCTGACGACTTTGATAAAGGGTGCCCGATAGACTCATAAGATCCCTGTCAGTTAGTAGGTAGATCTACCACATGATACCACCTACATATTTTGTCACAACCCTCCATAAGAGGCTTTATCTAGTACATAAGATATAGGCTATCTAGTAACTTATCAATCAGCTATAGGCTATCTATTCCTTCATATCTCAGAGTCACTTTCGGAGTTTCCCTCAACCATATGAATGAGTGAGTCCCTACCAGGCCTCTCCTTAGTAGTCGAGTGTGCGTTAGGTTAACTAGATGGAGTGCTTGATTGGATCATTAGTATCATAAACTGAGAGGGGCCTTGTTTTGAGAAAGGCTACTCTTTCGCTCTATAGGGATCAGGGCGAGAAGTGAGGCATAGCACAATTTGGGAGGGAGGAGGGTTTGATTCACTCGCCATCCAGGGTGACTGATCCTGCCGTAGTGTACTCCGATTGCCCTCAAGTTAGGTCACTGGTTTAACTTCCCAGCCCTCAGGAGGTCAGGTTCTTTCTTGTCAGGGTCATACTTTGGAAGCAATTTCTCCGGATGTTTTATATCATATGTCATTTCCACCGCATTTCCTAGAAAAGGCCTCATCGGGAGTCTTACTCCCCAAGACTTTATGTGGGTTCCTATTCTACAAATACACAACAGTGTTACACGCCTCAGCTCGTAATAAGAAAGGTAATCTTTGATCATGCAACATAGCTCTAGTTGCACACACTATGGCCCTGTTCTTCCTCTTTGCCACCCCATTTTTCTGGGGGTTATAAGGCACTATGCACTCCCTCCTAATGTCTGCACTCCTACAGAACTCCTTCATCTCCTTGGACGTATACTCACCTCCATTATCTGATCTCAACACGTTGATCTTCTTCCCCATTTGGTTCTCCAAAAGAGCCTTAACTCTTGAAACCTCTTGAAGACCTCATCCTTGGTATTCAAAAAGAAAATCCATGTCTTCCTAGAGTAGTCATCAATGAAGGTCACATAGTACTCACACCCGCTCAAAGATACATGAGGCATAAGACCACGGACATCAGAGTGTACCAAGTCTAAGATACAAGTCGATATGTTGTCATTGCTAGGGAAATGTGTCTTGGTGTAATTTCCCAAAGCACGCCCCTTGCACACATCATGATGCTCAGTGTTGAACTCATGTAAACCTGTAACCATCTCCCTCAACATCCTGAATGCTCCATGGTGCAAGTGGGTCGTCCTCCTTTGCCAAATCTCGCACAACTCATTATTGTTGGTTTGGGCCATCAAGGCTCTAGTAGGCTGAAAAATAAACCTGTATAGCCTCCCATTGTGAACTCTAATCACTCTAGCAGACTCAATACTAGATCCCTTAGGATATATGAGCACTTTTCCTCCTCAGAAAAAGACTACATATCCCCTATCCACAATGCTGGAGACTAAAATCAAGTTCTTCTTCGGCCCTAGAACATAAAGAACATCTATCACTTTCAAAGGAGATAATGACTCCCTCTGAAAGGATAGTGTCCCCGCTCCTGCTGCTCTAACCTTGGAGTTATATCCAAGCACAACCTCCAAGTTAATATCATCCTTTGTGAGACTCGAGAAGTGCTCTCTCACTCCAGTCATATGGCAGGATACTCCACTATCTACAAACCACACATTGAAAGATGTGACATGAGTGGCTAGACTCACCACTAAGGAAAACTCTGTGTTAAATCTAGAAGTGAATTCGTCCGCCTTTGTCGAAGGTGCAACTCCCTTCTTCTTCTTTCCCTTCTTGTTGGGACACTGAACAACATAGTAACTCATCTTCCCATAAGCAAAGCATTTTACTTTACTTGACATGTCATCCTTCTCCTTCTGCTTCCCCTTCTCTTGCTTATTGTTGATTTTTGTGTAGCTTGGGAGGTACTCCAAGCCTTGTGGATCAAGGGTTTGGAGTGCAAATTGCCACAAGAGTCACTTGTGGGCTTGAAACCCAAGCCTAGGGTTTTGCACCCATCGATGTTGGCCAAAACCGTGATGATTTTTTGACATGTGATGGATGAGGATGATAGTGCTCATTGAGACGAATCCAACGCATCGAAGATCATCTAATTCTGAGTTGTCGTTGAAGAGTTATGAAGTTTTGAAGGTTATGTGTGGGCTTATGGCTTATGGTTAAGGTCGGCTTAAGGTGTTATAAGCCTCATGACAGTTGGAAAATCCCTAAACATGAATTTGGAGGAGCCCTTCTTTATGGTATATAAAGGAGGTGAATGGAGGACTTAAAGACCATCCATTTTGTGCAACACACACAAGACAAATAGCTCGTTGGAGGAGAGGGAACTTTTGTTCTAGGACCACAACACAGGAAAGTAGAACAACAAAGGAGGTGAGGGTCGTTGAGGCCTAGTTCAGGGTCTGAGCTATTGGAGGGAAGGTCGAGTGCCTTGTTGGAGTAGTCGCTGCCATTTCAGGATTGTTTGAACGCTAAACAAAGGTGGAGGAACCCCTTATAAGGTTACCGCAGCCCTATATAGACTTGTTGTAGGGTGCCGCAGCAAATTAGAGGCAGGCCAAGGGCTTATCTAGGGCAAGAACATAACAGAATTGCAACAGCAATCTTAGGTCTCTCAAGTAAGGGAAGTCGCATTTTTTAGGAGGAATTTTGGACGCAAAGGAAGGTTGGTTAAGGGATTGTGGTGTGCCCTAACGAGACTTAGGTTGTTGCAGCAAAATCAACCCTCAAGACAGTGAGCTAAGGTGTGTTTTTAAGGACATTCTTGTAATCGTTGGATCCACGTTTTAAATCGGTGTGTTTGCCAGCCTGTAGTAGCCAAAGTGGAGGGGCAGACTTGGTGGTTAGATGCCCTAACCAGTGGCAGTTTCTACAATGATTATTCATCACTTGGAGAAGTTTGTTGACATATTGGGAGCCAAGTGTTAGAGTTGCCTTGGGCATGAAGGAACTCCAACTAGGAGCAGATCCCGCTATGGAGTGATGTAGTTTCCTAGGAGAGGATTGATTTGAGGATCCTGTAGCAGCCATGTGGAAGGGTCTCCATAGATGATTGGATTCCCTAACTAGGTGCAGATGCTACATCGTGGACTTGGTCACTCGTGGATTGTTGGAGGGCAACGTGAGAGTGGACCAAGTGTGGATGTGGATTAGGCACTTACGGTCTGGTAGAGGATAGCATGATAGTGTCCAAGTTGGAGCTCTGTGTGTAACACCTTGATGGACATAGTTAGTTGCTAGAGTGGCAGTTGTTGGAGCTCAAGGGTTCGATCAGCCAAGAGTAGTTTGTGGAGCCCGAGACATGTGTGTGGAGAAGGACTTCTGAGGCAGACGATGGGAAATCCTCCTAGCCCGTGTTCATTGTGGGAGATGGACATTTTGCAATGATAGGTGGCAGCCCTTCGTGCCCTATGTCGGTCTTCATTGATGCAGCACGGGAAGACCATAGTGAATTGAAGTCCCTGAGTAGCTGAGGAGTAGCAGCGGGCAGATTGAGAGTTGTTCACAAGTGGAGTTGTGAACAACTCGACAGGAGTCTCGATGTGTTGACGAACGAACGCACAACTAGAGAGCAGATTGGAAGTCGAGGTTCAGTGGTCAGATGGACTTGGAGCATTGATAAAGGCAAGAGTTGCAGATCGAGAGTCGAAGGACCGGGCACGACCGAGAGGAGCTGAGAGAGTGCATTGCAGCCAGATGATCAAAGTATCTTGTTTTGTATCTTGTACTAGTGGATGTATGAGGGTCATTATCCCTGGTACGAGAGTTGTATAATGTTGTATTGGATTAATATAACGAAGTTGTTAAAATTTTTTAAAAGGTTGTCTATATTTTGTGCATGTGTGATTTACTGTTGTTTATATTTCGTTGTGCAAAGTAGTTCAGGTTGATATTCTTGGTTTGGTAGCGTCAATGATTTTAACATTCTAACCTAGACCCAAGCTCGTGGAAATTCAACACTTAGCTCCACTAGAATACCTCTTCTTGGACTTCTTCTTACCCTTAGGTGCAAGGGATACATTCTCCTCCTCATCTCCCCCACCACGCTCACTGCGACTCTTAGAACATCTCTTGATCTCCTCCTGGATGAAATCATCCCACATCCTCCTCCAGTTTGGAAAATGTTCTCTACCTACAATGGCATAGATGAATCCATCCCACTGCTTGGTGAAACCATCTTGTGCAATCTTGACCAACTGGTCCTTAGGGATAGCCTCTCCCATGACAACCAACTCATCTCTCACTTGTGTGATCTTGGTGAGGTATGAGGTCACATTGTCGGTCTTGGTCATCTTTGTGTTTCTTAACTTCTGCCTCAACACCATCTTCCTGTTCTTATTGGAATTCTGGTGTAATGTGACAAGGGAATCCTACATCTCATAGGAAATCTTCATTCTTGTCACATGACGGAATATGTGGTCATGATGGCGTCAAGGATGATTCTCCTTTCCTTCACATTCTTCTTGTTGAAGTCCACCAATTGAGTTGGATCATTAGGAGGTTACACAAGATTCTCCACTATATCCCGCACTTCGACTTCCTCAAGTAAAAGAATCATCCTCTCCTTCCAGGGGCCAAAATTATCAGTCCCACTCAATCTTTCCTCCACCCTAAAACCAGTCGTCGTGACCCTCACAACCAACACAATAGAGCGGATATGTTACTAGGAAATCTTCCTCCCTCTCAACCAACAATTCTTTAGGTTTTTGACTGATGTTTTATGATTTTTGTTCATTGATATGGCAAGATTTTGTTTTCTGGTATTTATTATCAGTTGATGACAAATTTCAAATTTGAAGTCCCTCAGGCTTTGATACCATGTAGAATTTTTTTGTAATGTTTTAGCTCTCCCAATTTTAAGGTTTTGCAAAAGGTTTGATGCCCAAACCCATCATAACATATAACTAATATCAATGTTAGACTTGCACTCAACTTAAAAACATAGGACCACTCTACTCTTTAAACAATATATGTTTTGTGTAATTTAAATGTTTTGAATTTTTTTAAAATTTTATTATATAATTTTAGATTTTTTTTTATGTAATTTAATTAATAAACGTTTTGACTTTTGTAAAATTAATAATGTATTGTATTTTCGCATGCTAAAATGTGAGAGCCGCAAATCGGCCTAATATAAGGATATGTTGACAAATACCTATGGAATAACATTTAAATGGGAGACATTTAAACGTTTATCCCATGTAAATGACCCCACCACGCTTATTGTGACATGTGATGTTGACCTACAACAATTAAAGGTGCAAACTTTTTCAAATCTAATTATATGAGGATGAAAAGGAGACGTAATTTGGATTTTCCAACCTTGAGAAAGGGGATAATACTTTATGTCATTAATATTATTTAAAATTTTAATAAATAAATAAAATATAGTAATTTGTTTATTTAATTTGGAAAAAAAGGATAATACTTTATGTGATTAATATTATTTAAAAATTTAATAAATAAATTAAATATAGTAATTTGTTTATTTAATTTGGAGTGAAAATATTATAATGAAGTATTAGAGATGAAAATGAATATTGCGCTACAAGAAAGACAGTTGGGGCTAGGGTCAGTGAGGCATATATTCTACAGCAGTAGGCTACAGAGTTCTACAGGCCTCAAGGAACAGCAGTCACTCACTGGCCTTTTGGAAACAAGTCTGGGAAAATCTAGCTCTACCAAAAGTGAATTTCTTCTTCTGGACCCTGGTCCATAATAAACTACTAACAGGAGACAATCTAGTGAAAAGGATTATCGCAGGGCCACATAGGTGTGAGCTATGCAGAAACAACCTCGAAACAGCCCAGCACTTATTCTTGGAATGCATATTTGCTAAAGAAGTGTGGGGTCTAATTCTTCAGGATCTTCAGATCTCTGCCTTTCCACAAAGTGTTGTTTCTGATCTGTTCGCCTCTTAGAGCCATTTCTATCCTCACAGCATCCCCATCAAATCTTTTTGGCACAAAGTCTGGACAACTATTCCCAAATATGTTTGCTGGCAGCTCTGGCTGGCCCGCAATGATCAGATTTTTAATGGCTTGCGACATTCCCCTTTACAAGTAGCAGCTAAAGCCAAATCCTTCCTCTTGGAAGCAGCCCAACAGCAGTATTTTAAAGAAGACTCATTGCTCCTGCCCGAAGAAAGGAGGTGGCTTCGCCCCCTCGAGCCTTCTCCTCGAAAGTATCTACTTACCCCTCAAAAAGCAAACCCGGAATGGCGTAAAAGAGACTCTAAGGAAACATTCCTAAACTGGTGGAGGATTAAAAATTTAACCACAATTTTCTTCGATGGGGCCTCCAAAGGAAATCCCGGGGTCGCTGGTGCTGGTGGGGTCATTTATTCTTCGGATGGGTCTTCAAGAGACTGCTTCTGTTGGGGTTTAGGCCAGAAAACCAACAATCAAGCAGAGATATTTGGTCTTCTCAAAGCATGCCTCATAGCAAGAGACAAGGGTGTCAAAGACCTCCAAGTTTTCGGAGATTCAGAGATTCTAATAAAAAAATTAAACTCGGAGGAACTTTTCAGCAATGCTAGTCTCAACAAAATTCTGGGCAGATTGAAAAGAGTCCTACAAGACTTTGCCTCCTACAAGTTCTATCATATTCTCAGAAATCTGAATAGTGAAGCAGATCAGATGGCCAACAAAGGATGCTCTCTCATGAAAGGGCAACTAATTATAAACGATGTCAGTTCCTTTCAAATTCCTTGAAAATGATGTAACTCAAAAGCAGAATTTGATGGATTTTCAAATTGTAATTGGGGCTGCCTCGGCAAAGACCCTTCCTCTCTTTCTCAAATAAATAAAACTTATACCCATTTCAATTTTTTTTTAAAAACGAATATTGCGCACGGGTACTGTTATGTTATCATATCGCAATAGCTCCCATTTAAGTTGAAGTTTGAGGTGATGTTTACTTTAATAAAGTATATCCATTCCATGTAAGTTATAATTATAAAGAGTGTCAATGATAAGAGGTAATTGCTATTATGAAATTAGTTTTGTAATGATGTGACTCGGTTATGGTCTTCACTATAAGGGATGATTGCTCAAATGAAATCATGGATAAGAGGTTGTTCCATTTAAACCAAGTCCTCAAAGCAGTGCTTGCCTTGGCAATTAGTCAAGCTGGGATATGCTTCGTCGTGTCTAGATTTTCATTTATTTTATTTGCTTATATCCATTATATTCGTGTTAGGGCCAAAGGCACCTCTACACCAATGGGCCTCTAACGTCATTAATATATGCCTCCTTAGTCATTATTTGTCCTCTGCAGTTGTCAAGAAACTAGGAGTGACCATCCCAAGGTGGTTGGCACCTTGGGATATATCGTCCTCCAAGGTCTCATTTTAGGGTTCATCCTTTGGGCTCTTCAAATTTACCGCAATGCACTATGCCACAAGGTGGCTAAGGTCGGAGGGGTGGCTGACGCCGAGGCAGGTAGACCCTCTCTCGTGCTCAAGAACCGAACAATCAATAAAGGCACTTTGGGCACAAACTCCACCAAAAATTCAGGAAGAAATCAAGTCAGCAGAGGAGGAAGCAAGATAGGAATGTGGGTTCATTCATGATGCAAATTGTAACATACCCCCCCTACTGAGGGTAGAAGGACGCAGTTACTCTAATGAACCAAGCTCCAAAGTCTAGTTATGGAATGGGGTCTAAATTTTTCGATCTTTTTCAACTTCTTTGAAACTTAAAATGGATAATATTATTGTGTTCGTCTCATCGAGGCCTTTCCAAATATATAAAAATTTTCCCAATCCGACTCTCGGATCAAAAGATATGGTTGATTAAAGTCTGGTTGATCAGATCTTGCCATGTCATATGACCTGCCACATGGCACCCACATGGCTACCCAAGTCATAGCCACTTCACCGACACCTGGAAGCACTACCCCTACTGCCAACCCGTTCATTTCTAGTGTCATATATGCAGTTGCTTCCCTTTTCATGGCTTACGAAACGTGTGTGTGTGTGTATTATCATACAAGGGTTAAACCCCTTCCAACTATATATAAATACCATGTGGGCACCCTAGTTTCCATCTCACCCCAAAAATAAAATCTCGAGAATTCCCTATGCAGTTCCCTGTTAAAAGTGTCAGGGAAGATCTTCATGGGTTACGCGGATCCCTCGTGGACCCCTCATCCCACGTGTCCCAATGTTATTCGCTATAGTTGTGCACTTGATTCCACCCCTACCACATTGTATTAACCCTTTCCTTTCCTTGCAATGCATTCATAACCATCGGGGTGACTTGGCCTTGTTAATGTTCGGGGTGACGCAGATAGCCAACGAGGCCTCCCTGCTCCAATACAGCACGTCCACTAGCCCTCCTAGCCATGTCCTCCCATAAATAAAAACCCATGAGTTTCTCACTCAACCTCTTCTGAATCTTTGGGATTGAGGCATCAAGGTTACGTGGAGGTTGCCTCGTCATACTGCCACATCCCTCCATCAAAATGTGCTCCAACCAATCACATGGGGTTTGTCCCCCTCCCTCTTACGCATTGCATTGCTTTACATTACAATTGGCCATGTGGGCTCCACTGCTGCCACATCACCCCGGGAATAAAATCCCAATGGGATTACACCCAGTGCCACGAGAAATCATTGAGGTAAAGGCATCAAGGTGACATCATCAGCCTTCACTGTCGAGTTGACGTCACACCCTCCATGTGGCTCCGCTCTGGTAGTACCATGTTTCACTCATCTGCGAGCCACTTGGCCCCACCAAAACCCCAATTCTAGGTGACACATGTCCTGCCTCCTAGGTCGCCATGTCACCTACCACGTTGGACATGGGTCCCATTACTCTTCCGCTACATGGTAAAACACATTTTCACGTTATAAATAATTTGGGGTCCTCCGCCTCATTTAAGACAATTGAGTTGTTGATTTTTGGGGTAGCATCGGATGTGCTCTAGCTCCGAAATTTTGTGGAGGGGCTAGAACACATGAGATCTCCAAGACCCAAAAATCGTTTGGAAAAATTCCACCCGGAGCTTAGGTTATTCAAATAATTAATTATTTTAATGGAGACCCTAAGTCTAACTTAGGGAAATTAAATAATTAAAGTGAATTAATTTAAACATGTGGGTGAGAATGTTCTAAGTGACGAGGATCAAGTCTTTTCTAATCTTAGTCATCAATTAGAGATTAGATCACAGTCGTTGATTCGTCAACTGGAAAAGTATTAAAGGAAGGCTTGGGGTCAGTTAAAGAACACACACAAAGTGGCAGCACTTGAGGTAAGTCGAAATTATGGTGCACGGTTTGCTGAGAATTTTCGGGTGAGCTCGCAATGCAGTAGGGGCAGTTCAACAGTGGGATTTCTGATCCAAGGCCGAGAATACAATAGCAGAGAGGCATATCAGCACCAGAGGAGCAACACAGGCCCAACAAGGGTGACGCAGGTCCAACCAGGCTCACGCAGAGCTAGTGCAGAGGCTCATGCAAGCCTAGAGGGGTGACGCGGGCCTAGAAGAGCTGAGCCAAAAGGGGCGGCGTTGGTGTTTCAGTGGGCCAAATCAGGCTCGTATTCAACAGAGTGGAAAGGGTGACACAACCACACTGAAGGGTGACGCAGTCTCAGCACAGAGCTTGTTGCAGATTGCATAGGCACCTGTGGGGTTCTTCATTCTGAGCTGAATTAGCCATAATATCTGTATCCAAAGATAGAGGTACTTCTGCCAGGATTTTCTTTGTTGGGTAAACCATTACTGGTACCCTAGTTTGTATTTAGAAATCTGTATAATAATAAAACCCTCAAGAGTTGTTGCACTGGTTTTCCCGCATTAGGTTTTCCCAGGGACATTTGTCCGAAAAATCTTGTGTGTCTTTTGTCAAATGTGCTTATTTCTTCAGTACTTGATATGTATATTTGTGTAGGAAACGGTGTATTTACTTCGATATTTTTCATGTATTATTCAGAAAAATAACTTGTTAAGTTAATAAACAAGTAGGAGAAGTAAATCAAATTATTGTTGTAGGATTTTTGTTTAGTAAATTCATAAATTTTCACATGAATCGGTGCCTAACCACATTGTGCCACGTCGTCTTGGTGGATAATTCCTGATGGGATCCGACCATGCCTCCACTTGAAATCTCTTGTGAAATTCTTATGGGATCATCCGACGTGATGAATACTCCCACAACATCCAACGGTTCAGAGCTCTTCTACTTGTGCGCCCTTGTTCACGGCACTTGGCCATGTGGTCTAGTAGGGAACCCACTCGAACAATTGAATTTCATCCCCACGCTCAATGCTTAGTCGCAGCGCTTGTTCAAATGGCATGTAAGGCACAATCCTTCTTGCTCCTCCGAGCCTTAAACTTCTAGCCCCCAGCACATGCATATGTGTATGTTTGGGGCTTCATCAACCACTCGTCGCTTGGCTACGATGCTAGTATTTGTTTATTATAATATGTTTATTAAAACGCCCAATCTAATTAATAAAAGAAATATTTTTTTTTCATCATTACAATTCTATTGTAGCTTTTTGTGGTTTAAAATAACTTTTTAAATGCATAAATAAATTCATCCCCTAACATTTCTACTAATATTTAACAAACAAATTATCCAATAATATTGGATAATATTTTAATGCTCGATGAACAATTTCCCTATCAAATACCATCCCTAACCACCCATAAAATCACCACTTTAAAGATGCTGCAATAATACTCTAAATGAATACGTCGAAACATGTTTTCATTTACCACTTCTTTACTAAACCTCTTTCCAACTTAACTTGTCAAGATCATGTGAAAGATGAAGATATCAAGGGGTAAGGAAACGTATCATCCAGCCTGCCCCTCAATATCCTTTAATAATGCTGGTTGTCAAAATCGCTACAATCTCTCGTGCTTTTGACAAATTTGAACAGAAGCCTATTCCCAAAAATGTCAGAGGTCTGAGTAGGTTTCGACAGAAGATGGTCTAATAATTATGATATTTAGAGCTTTAGGAAAATGACTGCATTAAAAAACCAAGACACTGTAAAGTGATGTGGATCTCTAGTGAGGTTTAGATTAAATAGGAACATCTTAGGCTTTGTGCTATGTAATGTGTTTTAAGAGGAGATCTGAATTTGGTTGGTAAGCATTTTGTGGTTTATTGGAAATTTGTCCTCGCCTGCATTAATTTTCTTAATAATTTATTATTATTTTTAATTTAATTATATAAGAATATTTATTTAATATATTTATTTTAATATTTTTAATAATACAAATTTAATTATAATTATATAGATTATTATTATTATTTATAATCGAGTTTTTTTAGTAAGATTTTTTGAAGTTTTTTGAGTGGAGTTTTTTAAGTCTAATTTCTCTAAACTCTAGCAAGAATTCATTGAAATCACATGCTTGATGGGTAACCCACCAGATTTCTACACAGGAAACTCCAAAAAGTCCCATTAAAGACAACTCCATTTATAATTATATAAATTGTTATTATTCAAAATTATTTTAGTTTTGAATAAAAAATTATAAATATAAATTTGTAAAATTAATGGTTTTATGTTTAAATGAAGGGTTATTAGTGAATCCTACCACAATTGGCTTACTATTCACACTTTTGAAGATCTTAGGTTTACTCCTCATCCAATGGCGGACAAAGACCACAACCATGTTTTCTTAGATCTCATTATACAATTTTCACTCACTTTGGAATTATAGACATAACTAACCTTGCACATTGTATCTGTAATGCTCCTATGTGTTTCGGCATGTCCACACCCATCAGTGACACATCTTCTACATGGAAGAGCAACACAAGCATGTGGTCCCCACCGACATAGCCGAGTTGGCCCAATTTTCCACCATGAAAGTGGGGCCCCATGATATGAGTTGGTTGTTGGGTTCGACATTCACATGACAAGTGCTCCCCCATGGTGGAATGAGTCGAGAAAACCGTGCCCAAGGGGATGCGTCCATACTGCACAAGTTTGGCACAGTGGGACTACACGATGTCACACATACTCAAAGATCGAGTGCCAGGGTGTGTCAAACGAGCTAAGAGATGGAACAAGCGTGTTTAACTAAGTGATTGCATGGTATAGAGTTGGGGAGTTGCAACAACACATGGGTCAACCCAAGTAGTCGAGGGGTCACAACCCCTCATCCACTAACACACAAGGAAGATATATATAACCAAGATTTGGTGAGAGTAGAGGGAAGCAATTAAGTGGACAAGAACTCAACCGAACGAGCGAAGGATGAGCCAAGCCACAAGGGTAACAAAGTTCTCACGAATATAAGTAGTGCATGGGTTAGTCCACCATATCAGGCATAGAAGTGGATGAAGGCTACAAGAAGTTAAGGTGTGGAAGCATGTGGATGGTCTGAGGTGTAGTCAAGGTTGCAATTGTATTGCAGGTCTAAACCAAGAGGGTGGTCTACAACCCAACCAAAGGAGACTAGTAGGGACAGATGGACCTGAGTAATCAGAAGTGACCCATGGCCAACTAAGGGTGTTGTTGTAAGTTCGATTTTTTCTTGCATTTGTAGAGAGGACAAGATCACCCAAGCCGCCTCCTTATTGATGCAACTTTGTCTATTGAATATTTAGGGTTGTAATATATGCTTTGAAGGTTAGGGCCCTCCACTCTATTTATGTGTGTTGTTACATTAATGGATGTATATGTGTAATTGTTGGATTAATGAATTATACATATATAAATAAAGAAAAGAGAAATTGTACTTGTGACTAGTTACTTGTTTATTATATACACATTCTTAACTAATCACACAAAGCGAAGCATAATTATAGAGAGGAAGTCCAGATGTAGTACACACAAGTTGGTCGCATCATTATTGAGAAACCACATTGGTGCTCCTCGCTCAAATATCACAACGTCATTCAAAGAATATGACACACCCTGAGTCGTGGAAAAGCTTTGGGAACATGACAATATCTCTTTAATATTTTAAATAAGACAATAAAATAAACATTGTCATCCAAAAATGAAAATAAAATAATAGTATTATGTCAAATGGTAAGTATCACTCTGAGTCATGTTTGAAAAATAAATATTTTAGAAATGAGCATAGTAGGATAGTAGGAGTAGAACATAAAAAGTATCAAATTCAATCACATGAAATACAATAGAGAATTTCATACACATTCTAGAAATGAGCATTGTAGGATAGTAGCAGTAGAACATAAACAACTATCAAATTCAATCACATGAAATAAAACAAAGAATTTCATACATGAAATCTTATTAACAACTTAAAATCAAAATTACATTTTATCCTAGAATCTATCTTATTAGTTGTGATCATGTTCAACAAAAGAAGAAAATTGCATCATGTAATACATGCGAAGTCAATCCCTAGAGCAAAACTAAACTCTAATAATTTACCATCTCAAAAACTCTACTAGCCAAAAAGTTGACTTGATTTGCAAGTACACAAAACTAGATTCACCCATACTTCGTCAATATAAGCCATATGAACGGGATCCAAAGTCTAAAATGGCACCATATAAAGCTCTGTCACAGCACGTGAAAACTTAAAAGCTATGTTGCACTAATTTTGGGGACAGGGGAATGGTAGACTCCTCCCTAGAACAGCTAGAACACACCCCCTAAATTTTTCAAATTTCAATATTAACATTTGCAGTTGTTTCAAGATTGTAAGCCTAACAAGTAATACTTTATAGTATTATGCACAACCCTTAATTAAAATCTCAAACAATTTAAAAAATGGTTGAGTGACATGTCATTATTGGCTACTAAACATGAGCTTTAGATTTAAGAAACTTAATTGTAACTACTTTCAATTTATAACAAGGTCCACGAGCAATATTTTGAAATCCCCGGAGTTGCGATCTAGAGGAGTGTAGTGGCCATCATGACCTAGGCATAGGCGCATCCTTCTGCTTTTGCTGCAACCCGAGCCCAGGTGCATGGCCCCTCCGGTGGACACCCCGGAGGCAGCCTCTCCGCCTAATCATGCCCTGGCCTTTTCGGTGCTAATCAATTCCCTAAATCTGCCTTGACCAAGGCCTACAATTTCCAAGTTTTTCCATAAAATGGAGGGCATTCAGGAAGTCTCTCTTCCCCCTGTGCTTCCTCGAATGACAACTCTCTCGCTCGCCGACAAAGGCATCATTGGGCAATTTACAAGACTGTGGCCTTCGCCAAAGATGGTTAAAAAATGGGTCGAACGCAACTGGATGGACAAGATCAATGGGAAAATTTCAATTAGATTCTGTGCCAGGGGCTATTTCACATTCCATTTTGAGACAAAAGAAGACAAGGATTTGATATTCAGGAATGGGCCATACTTCATGGATACCAGAGGGCTCTAACTCAACAAATGGACTCCAGACTTTGATCTGGAACTTGACGTGCCCAATGCTGTCCCTGTTTGGGTTCGCCCCTCACCTCCCCTTGCATTGCTGGGGTGATGATTCAGTATGAGCAATCAAGAATGCAGTAGGAAAATTTATTGATAGAAGCGATCCGAAGGACAACATGCAAGCCTGCACCAGGATCTACATTGAAGTGGATATGGGGAAAGGTCTTCCTGAGGTGATCAAACTAAAGGTCGACAACTAGACTCAGATACAACAACTAGACTACGAACTAATTCCTTTTAAGTGCAAGGTGTGCCATGAATACAATTATTTTGCTAATAGATGCACTAAATTTATTGAGGTTGAAAACTCTGATCCAGAATCACAATGGGAAACCATAAAAAATAAGAATACTGCTATGAACCTTAGACACATCGGTGCACCATCTACCCAACCCTCCCATTCTGCCCTCCCCCTTAACCCCCATGTCAAACCCCTCCTTAACCCCCCTCTTAACCTATCCTCCAACCCTTCCCTTACCTCCCTCAACCCCTTCTCCTCCCTTGCCCCTTCAGAAGAGGACCCTCCTCAGCCCTCCATCCCCTCTCCTCTTCAAGGATCCACTCCTCAGATCTCCCCATCCATGTCTTGACCCCCTTCCTCCTCTATTGAACCTTCTTCTGCCCAAATTGTTACTAGGAACACTACCAAAGAGCATGGGGTTACTATGGAAACCCTTAAAAAAACAGGCCCCAGAAGGAAATTATCCAAGCATCATTGAGATGAAGCAACCCAGAAGGACATTGCCCTTGGAACCCAACACCCAATAGAAACCTTCATTGGAGGGCATATCAACAAAGAAGCCAACCAACATGAATTAGGAGGGAAGATAGGTCCTCAACCTGCATTCTCGAAATGATGAAAGCCCTCTCTTGGAATTGTAGGGGATTGGGGCACCCCTCTAAAAACACAGCTCCAAGAGACCTTCTTAACCAAGAAAATCCTGACATAATTCTCCTTCAAGAAACTAAGCAAGGAGAAAGAGACATGGAGAACATCATAAATAAAATGAAGAACTACATGGGCACTGTGGTGGAATCTAGGGTTGCCTCTGGAGGAATAACTACTATTTGGAATCAAAATGATTGGAAACAAATTACAGCTATGAAGACCTAGGACTGGATCAAAGTTAATCTCCAAAATATAAAGAGAATACTATGGTAATTGTGTACCATATATATGGACCAAATCATTACAAGGACAAAGAAGTCTGTTGGAGCACCATGAAAACATATATAGACAGTGAGGATAATAAAAAAATCATCATCAGATGGGACCTCAACTTGATCCTGCATGCCAATGAAAAAAGAGGAGGCAGCTTTAATTCTAATCCTTCAAGAGATCAGCTAGAAACTATTATCCAAACCCATGATCTGGTTGACATCATCCCCAAAAACTGAAAATTCACTTGGAGCAATTGAAGAATTGGAGCTGGAAATATAATGGAAAGGCTTGACCATTTTATAGTGGTTGTTCCTCTTATCTCTCATTACTTTGTTGCCTCCTCTAGTATCCTCTCATACTTTGCCTCTAATCATTACCCCGTTACCCTCTCCTTAGGAGACCAGACCTCCCTTGGACCCCTGCCTTTCAGATAAAATACGCTTTGGAGTGAATTCCCTAAAGCCAGACAGATCGTGATCTATTCTTGGCAACATCATATGGAGGGCTCCCCAATGTATATTTGGGAATCAAAGCTGAAGAAAGTGCATATGGCACTTAAAGATTGGGCAAAACTACACTACACAGAACCAGACAAAGTCAAATATGAAATCAAAAGGAAGCTAGAAGCAATCCATATTGACATTGACACTCATGGAGTGAATCAAGAAAAGCATGAGCAGGAGAAAGATCTATATTGGAACTTGTATAAAGCAAACAAGAAAGAAGAGGAGAAATGGAGGCTCAAATCAAGAAATCTATGGCTGTAGGCCAGTGAAAAAAATACCTCTTTCTTCCAAAAACAAGCCACGGTTAGAAAATCAAGGAATAATATCTCAGCCATAACTGATGATGAAGGAAAGGTTCACGTAGATCAAGAAGGTATCAAGGTTGCTACTAACAACCATTTTAAAAATCTGCTCACTGAAACAGCTGCACTGGAGGATTACACTGACCTCTTGAATCACTTGCCCAATCTGATCACGAACGATATTAATAATTCCCTCACCAAAGATATAGAGGAGGGTGAAATTCTCAATGCTATTTGGACATTACATCCAAACAAGTCTCCGGGCCCGGATGGCTTTTCCATTAGTTTTTTCCGGACTTTGTGGAAAGTCATTAAAAAGGACCTTATCAAAATGATTTTTTGGGTACAAAGAAAGAAGAGGATCGGTGGCTTTACAAACTATACCTTCCTCGCTCTTATACCCAAAGAAAACCATCCCTCTTTGTTGGGCCAAAATTGTAATCTACGGATAAATTATGCTTCCCTAGACAGGTGTTAGTCTAGAACAACATGTGAAATACTATACTACCATTTCTCCTAACTCATAATTGATACGCAGAGAGGATTGGAGGCTCAATTGTTCAGTCGCTTCCAAATGGCTCCTTCTGTCGCTTTTATTGCAACTTCAAATTCAAGCGGTTTGTGAGCTGAATGCTTCCTGCAAGAAAGAACACTTAAATAACAAAAGATTCAATAATATAGATATCTATTCAAGCTAGTTAGCTAAATCAGTAAAGCATAAACTACATTCATCAACCAAGATCTTACAACATGGAAAATCAAAGTTAACATAGATGCATGTAGGGAAAAATAAGACGTACTCTTTATTGATGATAGAAGGAGAGGTTACAACCTAGTGACTGATTTGAAGTGACCTTCCAGAAAAGTTCCTAATTCTCATCACAGCATAAATATCTCTAGCAGTAGCTTCACAAACGAAGCTCTCAATTGAAAATTCTCCAACATTTCTCTACTCAAATTCTTCCTCCTCAAACACTTAGATCTGTGTTCAATTTATAGATGAACTGTAGGTTGTTTTGCAATCAATAGCTTTCCAAAAATAGGCAAGACATGTTTCCAGTCTTGTAGATGTCAAATGGACACTTGGATCCGAAGCTTGACACGTGTGAACTCTTCTAGAAGGCACTGGCCAAGTGAAGATTCCAGATCAATGAGAATTTCGCTCCCAATGTGACCAATGCACCTGTGAATGTCAGGAAGTGCTTTGCAGAGCAGCCTTGCATGGGGCTACCTGCATATGAAACGCACTTAGGCCCCTTAGAGCCTGCGTTGGTGAGCTCTCATATGCTATATAATAAGCTTCAAACCATGGAAACCTTTGCTTGATGAAAGTATTGCTTGATTTGTCTTGTTTCTTGTCTTAGGTCATGTAGCAAATAAAATGATAGGGAATGATAGACCTTTGATCATTGGTCCTGGAGATGATGCCCAGTTAACCAGGTCATTGGGAATGGTGCCCAAATTGACCTATAACAATTGCCCCCTAAAGCATGAGATCCAAATAATAAGAACATTTGATTGAGATGCTTTACACTGTGATGAGCCTGGAAACAAAGCAGAGTGGTCACCTGCATCAATCTTACAATACATTTCATCATGATATATCCTCTATTGATCATAATTGCTGAGGGTAGGCATTCCCATGTTCAACACATAAAACAATCTAATAACATGTACATAATTCAGAAAGTCGTCTACATTGGAATGTTGCCCAGATGCAGACACGCCTACAGATATAGGCCCATGTTTGGATGACAATTTGTATGTAAGGTCACCATACAGATGATGTGTACAACAATCCTGAAATCGCAGCCCAAATGGATGAAACTAGATCCGGGGTCTTCTTATCTCGTTCACTCAATCATCTGGGTACAAGTCTAGCCATGCAAATATATGATTTGTCGTCAAACATGGAAATACATCGTTTGATTACCAGCCAATGATGTGAGATGTTAACAAATGCGAGAGAACCACCATTAATGACAATGGACCTCAAGGCATGAATAGATGATTTGATGTCAAACGCCAAACAAAATATTTCGGTCAAAGGTCCGGAAGCGAGGATCTTGTTGATGCTATAACAAGCCTCATGGTACTGGAATATGATGTTTCTAAGTGAGCTTCCTGGATATTCATTTGTTTTCGATAGGAAGTCACCTTATTGCAAAATAGGAGTTTCTGATTTCAGAGACAAGGGTATGACTTGATATAGCAATTTTCAGGGATGACGGTCATGAAAATGAAGGTTTATGAGTATTGCAGATGGATGAGTTTTTAATCATTGGATGACTTCTCTTGAACATATCGGCTACACTGTGATGAGTTGGCAGCATTGACCCAAAACCGAAGTGAAGGTATGATGAACCATAGGTGTGAATGAACCGTCAAGATGATTACCCAACCCAAACAGTCATGGACATGGAGTGAAAGAAGTGTTATGTTCAAGAGCGACTTGCTACCAAAAATGAACTCTACAATTTTCCCCGGTCATTTGTCGACCAGTACCTCTTTATTTTTTAACAAGCTTGAGGAGGATAACATTTTCTTGATCTATAATTCAACCCTTCGGGCAAATAAAGTATCGCTATTTAATAATTTAACGAGTCTAGCGATGAATGAAACTCGATTCTTGCCATGATTGACAAGCCCGTCGCTATTTTATGTTTTAACGAGCTTAACGACAATGATAGCCCGATCCTTTTTCATATTTAGAGAGTTTGAAAAAGAGGATGAAAGAGAACTCCAAAAGTAATTTTTCGTAAATTTGTCACTCAGATCTGAAAAAGTGTAAAATAATATCTGAGAGAACCTCCTTGGTCATGTTTAACCAAGGTATTCTTTTTTTGTAAATAATCCATCTCAGTCCGAAAAAGGGTTAAAATTATACTGAGTAGATATCAATTCATTTACTTTAACGAGCTGGAAATGACAAGTGCTCGGCAATCTTTTCACATTATCGGAGTCTGAAAAGAGCCAAAAGAAGACTCCAAGGGTTCTTTTTTCGTTGTTATTGAAGCTCGAAAAAGAGACAAAAGTGCGCTTCAAATCCTTTTTCGTTTTTAACAAAGCTCAAAAAATAAGGAGAAAAAGTATGCTTTGTGGTCAAGTCATACTTTGAATAAATCTGCACGACTAATATGTTCATCAGTTGTATTTCCTATTCAGAACAACATCAAATGGATTAAAAATACCTGTTTCATGATAAAAACATAATAAACTATAGTCATAGCAATAAATTTAACTTGCAAACAATTAAATGACTATAAAAAGCAGTTTCACTATTCATTTTTACCATTCCATAGTTACTATTTGCATTTTGGAGCTCTGAACATGAATTTTCCACGAATTTCAGTGGTCGATTGCGTGCAATTAGTAAGAATGTTTTGAATGCCCCCTGCAAGAGCACATGGCGAATGCCCCGTGCAAGAGAAGATGCCCCCCAAGCTTCATTTCATTCACTTAAGTAAACTATTGGTTACTAATAGCTGGATGGAATGAAGGTTCATGTACGAGATCAAATGGAAGACTCGTCTTAATTAGTAGAGGATTTGTTTCATTTTTTAACGATCTTGACACAGGAAAAGAACTATGCTCAAAGGCACTTGTTTCATTTTTTAACGAGGTTGACACAAGAAAAAAGAACTATCCTCATGACTTTGTTTCATTTTTTAATGAGGTTGACACAGAAAAAGAACCATCCTCATTGTGTAGTGGGACTGGTGAGTGTGTGCTGGAAAAGACATAGTCTAACAGAGTCATCATTTAAGGATTTTATGAACACCACAAATGATAATTTATAACATGTGTCAACAGATCTTCTCCAAGGTTTCCATTGAATTTAGGAATGTCGTAGGGTAATTTATGAGGTATCACCGGCCACCAAGGAGCATAATTGATAGGATCATTGGTTAACCAGTTTAAATCTGGTAATTCCAAGGTTGCAACAAAAGACAACTATCTATTAAGGTCAGGTTGAGCATAGCCAGGGTAAGATGGAATTGCTTGGGCAACAGGTCTTTGAGCACTAGCATATGGAATTTAATGTTGGTAACCCAGATAGGGGTTGTTTTGCATAGAAAACGCTTGAGAATTTAGTTGACCAAAACTTGGATATGATATTTGTTGAAATGAAGTTTGAGGGATTTGTGCCTGTGGCTACCAAGGGGTCTGTCCACCAATATTATAACCCAAATTAGTGTAAGTTGGATTCGGTTGATATGTATAACCAGGTTGCGCTTGCGACATCCCATAAAATGGTACACCAGCTTGTGAATAAATGATCCCTGATACAGGTTTTTGTAAATTAACCAAAGGATTTTGAGTCTGTGGACCCCAAATTTGATGATATTGAGTCGAAGAACTTGTGTGATAAGGTTGATGTACAATATTTTGATTCTGAAACAGGGGTATAGATGTATTAACAAGTGGTAATGAATTGGGTGTAACAGGTTGAACTGGTTGATACGATTGTACAACCATTTGTGGTTGGATAGGCAGAGTGGGCTGTCATTGACAAACATTCATGTCAACATTAGTTTGACCAGAATGTGACTGAGTACTATCATATTGGGTGACCAAAGGTTCCCCCCCAGCATAAGGAGGATAATAAGATGGAAAATATTGTTCTCCAAATGCTGGGAGTCCATTTGATATGGTACTTAAAGGAATTGACCCATAAGGACCGACTTGATATTGCCCTAATGATGTTTGTAATGAATCAAGTCGTTCAATACTAACTATAGGACTACAAGTTAAAACACCAGATGATGACATTGGTAAAGACCATGGTCTTGAAGATTGACCGAATAAAGTGCCAGACAATGATTTGTAGCCTGTTGGGACCGAAGGGCCACCGTGCAAATATGACTCTAGTGAGGTTGTGAACATTGACGGAGTAGTGAGGGTAGGAGCTAACGTAATTGGAATAGCAGACCCAACCGAAGATGTTGGTTCAGGCATGGTTGTATGACCAAATGTATACTCTCCAAAATCTACGGGAGACTGAATGGCAATAGGATCAACAAAAGCAGATGGAAACGATTGAGGAAAATACTGATACAGGTAAAGGTCCCCCCCAAAATGAGTTGGACTTAAAGGTGTATCATGCTGTGGGATTTCTTCAATCGTAATTAAACCAAAAGGAAGAAATTCACCATTAGGCCCAAAATATATTTTAGACGATTGACTGTGTGATATGGGAGTTTCAATAGCTACAAAACTTTGTGGGATGACCAAGGTAGGAACAACTTCCAGTTGTCCGACTTTAGGATTCAGATGTTCTGGCAAAGAAGAGACAGGATCTAGATCAATTTGTGATTGAACAATGTCGGGTCCAGGAGGTATGGTCTTAGAAATTGAATGGATCGTGACCACAGGTAGCTGTGAAGACTCCGTTTTGACAATAGTAAATGAACCGAGATGTGTGGCAACAATTTGAGCTAGCTCTGGTTTAAATGATGATGTTTCGCCAAAGGTATGAATTTACTTGATTCGACAGCTCGTGATCACCTTCACCTACCAGAAGTAACTTCCAGTGGTAAAGGTGGCTTTAAAGCTAATCTACGGGAACGACGGGGGGTAGGATTGTGTTCTTCCATGATTACTAATTTATTTTATCCAAAAATAAATAAACAAAAAGAGGGTAATGCTAGGCAAAAGGGTTTACCAAGAAACTGTGAACTGCAGAATACCTCCTGGTGAACCAAGAAGTACATGCAGGTAATCTCCTCGAATGTTGTGTTCGGTGTATCACAATTTCAAGGCGGCCGACTCGGTTCACTATGGATGGATAGCACCTAGAAGTTGTCCTCCCAAATATACCTGAAGGTACATGGAGGCCCAAGTCCGTATTATCGCTGTCTAATGCGAAACCTCACAGCGAGAGCACCCATTTATACTTATTGTACTGTAACACTAACTGATATACCCGAGAGTACATGGACGAGCTACAATATACTTATGTACGTGGAGTGAGGTATCACACTTGGAATGTATCACAGACAAGTTAATGACAACTGGTATGTTTTACGACGCCGGAACATGTCTCTAGCCTAGACCTTCTAAATGTTATTGTTAAGGTTCCAATGCGTTGTTAAGTAAATTAAGATTTATTTTATGTTGATCTTGCTTAACAATTTTCCTTTCAGGTTCAGCACGATGATGTATATGAAATTCCTAAAATGCAAGCTAAGAATGATAAACAAACTTTCACTCTCAGCTTTTTCAATGAAGAACCTAGCTACTAAGGGAAGAGAGCAAATAATTTGTGAGCAAACAAATCAATGAACGAAAACATATCAATGACTCACAAAGTAAATGCAGATTTCCTAATGTTCCTTTTACAAAACACACACAATCCTACATGCAAATGCAAGTTTTTCTTTTCAGTTTCCTTAATGTTATGAATGCAGAAAAGAAACTAGGTGCACTAGATCAATAATCAAAATGCTTCTTACTTTCGAGAAACGAAGAATATAAACAACAATTTCTCTTTTGAAGGAAAAACGAAGATTTCAACAACAATTTCTCCTATCAAGGAAATGAAGATTTTACGACAATTTCCTTTTTCGAAAGCAAATGATTCTTAATGCGACCATGAAAAATACTTTGAAATCAACTTGTCAATGATAAAGAAATTTTTTTCTAAACAAACATTGAACAAATTTTCAGCCAAAGGAGGAAGAAGTATATAGAGTCATTGGTCAATTAAGCATCAAACTTTTCAGAACACAGTAGAAAACAAAACTGAAGCAATTTGCAAAGTCAAATTCAAGGGAATTTGGTCACCTTTAGGAGTCAACGCAGTCTCCAAGGGGAGACAGTGGTCTGCAAAGCACTATGTACAGACTAAGGGTGCATTGGGCGCAATAAACAAGGAAAAATACTACTGTTTGGCTCACTATATTTGCAAATTAAGCTCTGAAAAAGTCTAATATTTATGTGTAACAACTATTGGGTGGATTTACAAAGCAAATCAGAAACTAAAACACCTAGAACTAAGAGAAATTCTCCCCAGTGGAGTCGCCAGTTTGTTGGGCCAGAATTATAATCTACGGATAAATTACGCTTCCCTAAACAGGTGTTAGTCTAGAACAACAGGTGAAAGACCATACTACCATTTCTCCTAATCCAGAATAGATACACAGAGAGGATTGGAGGCTTACTTGTTCAGTCGCTTCAAAATGGCTCCTTCTGTCGCTTCTGTTGTAGCTTCAAATTCAAGCGGTTTGTGAGCTGAATGCTTCCTGCAAGAAAGAGCACTGAAACAACAGAAGATGCAATAATATAGATATCTATGCAAGCTAGTTAGTAGAATCGGTAAAGCATAAACTACATTCATCAACCAAGATCTTACAACATGGAAAATCAAAGTTAACATAAATGCATGTAGGGAAAAATAAGAAGTGCTCTTTATTGATGATAGAAGGAGAGGTTACAACCTAGTGACTGATTTGAAGTGACCTTCCAGCAAAGTTCCAAGTCTCATCACAGCATAAATATCTCCAGCAGTAGCTTCACAAACCAAGCTCTAAATTGAAAATTCTGTAGCATTTCTCTACTCAAATTCTTCCTCCTCGAACACTTAGATCTGTGTTCAATTTATAGATGACCTGTAGGTTGTTTTGCAATCAATAGCTTTCCAAAAATAGGCAAGACATGTTTCTAGTTATGTAGATGTCAAATGTACACTTGGATTCGAAGCTTGACACATGTGAACTCTTCTAAAAGGCACTGGCCAAGTGGAGATTCCGGAACAATGATAATTTCACTCCCAATGTGACCAACGCACCTGTGAATGTCAGGAAATGATTTGCAGAGTAGCCTTGCATGGGGCTACCTGCATATGCAACGCACTTAGGCCCCTTAGAGCCTGCAGTGGTGAGCTCTCATATGCTATATAATAAGCTTCAAACCATGGAAACCTTTGCTTGATGAAAGTCTTGCTTGATTTGTCTTGTTTCTTGTCTTAGGGCATGTAGCAACTGAAATGATAGGGAATGATAGACCCTTGATCATTGGTCCTGGAGATGATGCCCAGTTAACCAGGTCATTGGGAATGGTGCCCAAATTGACCTATAACACTCTTCATTCTCTAGATTTAGACCTATTTTCCTCTGCAATTTTTCGTACAAAATCATAACTAAAATCCTCTCTACCCGCCTTAAACCCCATCTCCCAAACCTCATTTCTGAAAATCAAGGGGGGCTTCATTTCCCAAAGACAAATCTTTGATTCTATTCTCTTGGTCCAAGAAGACATTCACTTGATTATGATGAGATCTGAGAAAGGATTTTTCTTGAAACTCGACCTTGCTAATGCTTTTGATAGAGTGAGACATTCATTCCTTTTCTTTGTCCTTCAAAAAATGGGATTTGAATTTGATTTCATATCTCTCATCAGCGCCTACATATCCAACCCTTAGATCAACTCCTTAGTCAATGGTAGGCGTGGGAATTTATTTCAATCTACCTATGGCCTCAAACAAGGTTGCCCTCTATCTCATTTTAGTTTCATCCTCATGGCAGAGTTATTCAGCAGAGCCTTGGATCATAAGTGCAGAGTTGGCCTCATCACTGGTATTAAGTTCAGCAATGGAGCCAATAATATGAATCACTCTCAATTTGCTGATGACACCCTCTTGATGGGTGGAGCCACCTGCATTATTGCACAGAGATTTAAATCACTTCTTGACAAATTTATGGTTTTTTTAGGAGGGCAGATTGACTATCACAAAAGTTGCATCTATGGGTGGAATGCTACAATTAACACCATCCATAGTATAGAACAAATCTTTGGAGTCTCCTACAAGTTTAATTGGAGCCATTTTAATTACCTTGGGATGCCTGTCATTGTTGGACACTTGAAGACCTAGGTCTGGAACATCACCATTGACAAAATGAAAAAGAGAGTGCAACAGTGGGGATCTTCCTGGCTAAATCTGGCTAGGCACACAATCCTTTTAAAATATGTCCTCACTGCCTTGCCTCTATATCACTTTTCCTTGCTTTATGCTCCCTCCAGCATTCAACAAAAAATAGAAGTTGTATTAAGACAATTATTGTAGCAAGGAGGGAAAAATGAGAAGAAGAAATTCAATTTAGTCAAATGGAGGCAGGTTATCCAAAATTATGAAAATGGGGGACTTGGTATTCGCATTCAAAATCTCTTGAGCAATGCATTCAGGGGTAAAATAGTGCGGTGCCTTATTACTGGACAACATTCTTGGTGGAAGCAAGTACTTGAGACCAAATATCTTACCACTGTTAGACAAAATATTCTTAATCAGGCTCTCCCAAATAGTCCATGCTCCATAATCTGGGTCTTATGCAAAAAATCCATACCATTTATCAACAGATATATCTCCAAAGTTCCTCAAGGAGGAAGGAGCATAAACATCTGGTAGGATAAAATTATGAGACAGTCTCCCCTCACTGACAGCTCGAGCATTCATCGTATTCAAAATTATCTCTGAAGTCAAGGTATAAATACCATGGATCAGATTTCCAAATGGGACGAACATTCCAATGCCTGGAATGGATGGACATTTCGTAATACTCGCCCTCACCTTGAGGCTGATCTAGCAAATCTGAAAGCAATGCTCCACGGTTCAGCTCCATTGTCAAAAGGCAACCAAAACAGTTTTTGGTGGGATCCCTCTAGTTCATCATACACAATCAAAGTTTCTTATGGGTCCCTACTCAAAGATCAGTTCCCTCTCCTCTGTGGCCCATATGGAAACTTACATGGAAATATGAAGCCCTTCCAAAGATAAAAATGTTCATCTGGATTCTGCTCAAAGGTAAGATATTGACTTCTTATAATTAAAAAAGAGAGGCATTTGTGGTCCTTCCAGATGCCCCCTCTGTCAAAAATAAGAAGAGACTGCATTCCATCTATTTGTGAGGTGCCCCTTTTCCAATCAGTGTTGGAATGATCTCACAAATTTCTCCCATATTGACTTAGCAACCATTAGTTCTATCTTAGAGTTCATAAACAATTGGAAAAAGGGATATCCCTGGGGAAAAAAGAGAAAGAACATAGCCAAATGGGTCTAGGACACCCTCCCATACGTGCTTCTCTGGAGTATCTGGCTGGCTAAGAATATGGTGACTTTTCATGATAAAAAACCCTGCCCAAGGAAAGCACAAAACAAGACATGGAGTCACTCCGTTGAGATGATTTTATCCAAAATAAACAACCATATCAATTTCAATGATCTGCAAGGAGAAGAAAGAACATTTTTGGGGAGAGCGCTTGAAAATCCTAGTTACAAAAAAACTCTTGTCATACAAATTCCTCAAAAGGAACAGTGGAAGATAAGACTCAAGGAAAAAGAGTTCATAGAGTGGACGGATGGTTGTAAGAGACCTGCACTTTTCTTTGATGAAGCATCAAAGGCCAACCCAGGCATTGCTGGGGCAGGAGGCCTCATTAAGAATGAACATGGTTGTTTTTTGACTTCCTTCGAATGGGGGCTTGGCTTTATGTCAAACAAAAAAGCTAAGGCATGTGCACTGTACAAAGGTCTCCAAATGATCAAGAGCCTAAATCTGCAAAATGTTATGTATTCGGTGACTCCACCATTATCATTAGTATGATGACAAATAGTAAGCAATCCACCAACATCGCTCTTTGCAGGCTCATCAACAGATGCCGTATCATGAGAAAAAATATGAAAGATCTTTCCTTCTATCATATTCCCAGAGCTAATAATAAAGAAGCAGACATCTTGGCTAACAAAGCCTGTAGTAGACCAGTTGGTCAATTATTTTGCTAGGATGGCACATCTTTTTCTTCATTGCCATGATACCTCTCTGTGTCTCTTTTACTGATTATATGACACTCTACAAGATTCTGTCAGCGTTTGTAAGCTCTCCCCATACCAATAGAAACGCCTTACCAATGATCTTATCTCCTCGTAAAGCTCACCTCATTTATTTCTTCCAGCACCTCTCGCCTTCCTTATTTATTCGTCCTCTCCCTATGCTATGTTTCAACAACCTCGCTTCTGCGATTTCTCCTCTTTGCCTTTGAAAAGGCATCGAACCTGCTCTTTCTGGACTCTCCCTCCTGAGTGGCTGATCAATTTCTTCTTGGGATCCTCTATCTCTAAATTTTCTTTGCTACCTGTCATATCTTGTGGCGATTCCAATCTCACTCTTCCACCGCTCAGATCTTTTAAACCCCGGCCTCATTGTGTATCAGCTTTGTAGAAAGTTTGAATAACTGAGATATTATTCGCCGAGATTCTCCTGATCACACACTATTTTAGCTTCATGCATAATACAGAATCTCTTCTACCATTGATCATCACATGCGGAACTAAAATCAATTGCATGCATACATTAAAACCACAAACAATCACACATATGAACACATTATTTAATGGGAAATCTTAAAGCTGAAAACCCCAAATATCTGTATATTATATGTCATGGAGATCATGTAACAATCATAGTACAAAAGCTCCTCACAAGCTCTCATGCACACCCTCAATTGCTACACACTATCAAGCTAGATCTAGCAAAACACATGCTCCAATCTTTGCCACTTGACAGCCTGCTCTATTGCATTTCTTTTCAAAGCTATGGGATGGCTTCATTAAATAGATAACCACCTGGCCTGAACTGCGCAATCCTCATGGGCTTACTCCACCTATCTGTGTGTTGCAAATAGCAACTGTATAGTCACAACTGATAGTTAATCTGCTCTTTCACCTATTCCTGTACTGGTCTCCACTGAAACTTTCCATGCACTGAAGTTAACTGATGTATTCTTTAGTTGATTAATGAGTATATAATTAGTGAATTAATTAATAATTAATTAATAACCACCACTAATTGTATCAATTCATAAAACTTCCGAATACAAATAGTCAAATTGTTTAGATTAGTTAAACTGAATACAACTCCACTAACTTCCTCAATCAACTCCACCAAACTCTGTCACATGAGTTCTAACTGAAGTCTTCATGCAATAGCTCCACTAAACCCTATGAATTGCGTAATTCCTTTTGTCAGCTGCATGTGCCACTTATAGGCATAAAACTGAAGTTCTCCAAGAGAATAAGATAATGTTTAGAGTCTAAATATTATTAAGAGCTAATAATATTTGACATCCCTATTTTTAGACTGGAAATCTAAAAATAGATTCCGCCCACTATGTCTAAAAATAGAAGTCCATATATTTTTCCAACTTGACCAACCCTCCACAAATAGCATCCTGCAACTCATAGAATCATGATCCACATGTCTAAAAATAGACATAGTCTAAAAATAGACTTTGCGCCAAAATAGTTTTGCGGCCCACTTAGTGAAGGCGAGCCCTTTCCACCAAGCTCATCATCTTGTCGCAACTTGCCAACACTCCCTCTTAACAAGATATGGATTATCTGCAACCCCTATCCTACCCCTGTGGTATTCGAATTTTCTCCTGGTGAGTGCCTTCGTCAAGATATCAGCATCCTGATCCTCCGTAGGAATGTATGAAAGTAACATGACCTTCTGCTGCACACAATCTCTGATATGATGATACCGATGCCTGAAGCACTGCCGCCTCAACTCATCCTCCTGTCTGTACCACAATCCATATCCCGATGTGCCTCTGAGATATATGCCTCTGAGATATCTCAATACATGCCTTCTTGCCTTCCAGAAGAGCTTGGTAGGCTTAACCATAGCTTGTGAAAGCTGGTTAACTGCATAGCACATATCGGGTCGTGTATTGACCAGATACATAAGCGACCCCACCAACTGTCGATAAACAGTGGCATCCACTACCTCCGCTGAAGTAGCATCCCTCTCTCCTCCAACCTCCGTAAGAGGAGGACAATGTTTGCAAATTTTAAGGCATGTTGAACTTCTCCAAAGAGTATCCCCGGCATACTTACCCCGAGAAACAACACGGTCACCGTTGCCAAATCTCCATCTCAAAGAAAATAATGAAGGAGGCCCAAGTCCTTCATCTCAAACTCTTTTGCAAGATCCTCCTTGCATGAGAGTATCAATAGCTCATCACCTGCCATAATCAAATCATCTACATAAAGTACAATGATCAACAACTTACCCTCCACCAAAATTCCCATAGGTTCTGATTCCTCCCCTCGGAGAATCCAAGTCCTGAAAATAACCCGTCTCCACCATGTGTACCTGCCACTGTGTGCCGAGCCCAACCTGTCAGACACAAAAGGCTCTCTTTGAGCCTACACATGCGACTCGCTGCTGAAGATCTCGAAACCTTCGGGCTGCTCTATGTACACCTCCTCCTCAATCACCCCGTTGAGGAACACAGTCTTCACATCCATATGATGAATGTGCCACCCCATCTGCGCTGAGAGAGCAAGAATCGTCCATATGGAAGAATACCTTGCGACAGGTGCAAAGGTATCCTCATAATCGATCCCCTCTATCTGTGAAAAGCCTCGAGCAACAAATCTTGCCTTTACTGCTCCACACTCCCGTCAGCTGCCTGCTTCAATTTGTAGATCCATCTCGAACCCACCACCGATTTCCCCTCCGGCCTTGGGACAATCTCCCATGCACTATTTTTGACAATCGAATCATACTCTTCCACCATGGCATCTACCCATGCGGGATCCTCCACAACTTCCTCGAAAGAGGATGGCCCGCCACGGGCGACACTTGCTGCCTGCGTGTTTCCGTGTGTCCAATACAAGCCGGGCCGGGGCACCGTCTCGTCCGCGCCGTGATGTAGGTGCTCCTACAACCTTCTCTCGCATCTTCGAGCCGCCGCCGCCGAGTGCGCCCGCCCCCCTCGATGGCCGGCGCTACTTCTGAGTGGTCTTCCTTCCACTCCATGAACCCTCCTCTTGTGGTCGATCCATATCCCGAGGCCTGGCCCCTTAGGAAAACTGTCCAATATCTCCGTCCACATGCAAGTGTGGCCCCTCCTGCAGCGAACACCCCCCCATGGCTTTCTCCCTCCCCCCTGAAATTTGATATCCCGTCGCACAACAGTCTTGCGACTGTCTGGAAAATACACACGATAGTTGTGGGGCGTATTAGTGTACCCCACAAATATCCCAACCTCCACAGTCAGCTCCAGCTTCTTCCTAGCATCCTTCGTCACATGAATGTAAACAAGTGAACCAAAAATCCTCAAATGGGAAATATCAGGCCTCTTACCAGAAAATGCCTCCTCGGGTGCACTCATGCCAAGTATCCTGTGAAGACAACGGTTCTGCACATATACTGCAGTATTGCATGCCTCCGCCCACAAGTGTATGGGTAGGCCCCGATCATGCAACATCTCCCGTGCAGCACCCATGATCGTTCTGCTCTTCCGCCGCAACCCCATCGTCGTGGGTTATGAGGTGCCACATGAGCTCTTCGACCTCCTTCGCGCCGCAAAAAGTCCTTGAATTCCGGCCAGAGATGAATTCACCACCATTGTCGCTCCTAAGAGCCTTCACCGTTTCCCGATTCTTTCCTCAACCGTTGCCTTGGAACCCGTTTTCAACTTGAGTATGTCTCGCTCTTCTTCTCGCATAAAGAAGATCCAACACTTACGAGAAAAATCATCAACAAATATCACATAGTACCTGTGCTTTGTTGTTGAAGCTACTGAGAAAGGTCCACACACGTCCGTGTGAATTCTCTCAAGGATCGTCGTGGCGCGACTATCCTTCTCGTGAAAGGTGGCTTTCACAAATTTTCCCAAGGTACACCCCTTGCACTAATCTGACTGCGCAAGAGTGCCTTTAGGAAGCCCAGTAGAAATCTGCTGCAGTATCTTCAAAGCTCCATGGTGAAGGTGGCCCAATCTCTGGTGCCACAACTCGCCATCATCCCGACTCACCACTCCTTCTGCCTTGCCTGCCATTGCTGCGCAACCATCTACCTGCAATTGATAAAGGTTCTTAACTCGAACCCCTATCCTCCGGGTCTCACCAGTTGCCTTACTGCGCAGGAAAGCCTTTCCCTCGCTAAAGACAACATCATATCCCTTATCTTCTAACATCGCCACAAAGATAAGATTCTTCTTCAATCCTGGAACATGCATCACTTCCTTCAATACGAAGGGTTTACCAGACTCCCTCTCAAAGGAAATGGTACCGATACCGGTCGCACTGTATTTACCATCATCGCCCATCTCGATGTGCACTCCAAGATCTTTCTCATCCAGATCAGTAAACAAATCTCGATCTCCTGTCATGTGAAAAGACGCACCACTGTCCAGAAACCACACTGATCCTATCGTACTTGAGACCAAGCATGCGATCAGTGAAAAATACAGCTCAAACTGTGAGGCTAAGGCCTCTCCAGCTGCAGTTCTAGCAGCCTGCTTATTTTTCTTCTTCTGTGGACAATTAGTGGCATAATGTCCGTGTTGGTGACAATGAAAGCACTTCACCTTGGACGTGTCCTGTTTCTTGCCTTTCGCACCAGAATGAGAAGATTTCTTGCTCTTCCCATTCTTTACTTTGGCAGCCAAAGCGCAATTCTCTTCATCAGATGCCTTTGATGAAGATCCGTCCCTGGTACTTCGCCTTATCTCCTCTTGCACAAGATCCGACCAAAGTCGCTCCCATCCTGGCAATTTCTCCCGACCACCGCCGTGTCCTCGATAGAATGCCAACCTTTCCTGAAGCCCTAGTGAGACCCAAGTAAGCTCACCAAGTCGTCATCATCAACAGTCACCCCCACACTTCCCAGCTCATCCCTGCATTGGATGAACTTCGTGAGGTACTTGGGCATACTGTCACCTTTCTCCATCTTTATGTTTCTGAGTTTATCCTTGAGCGCCAACTTCCTCTGGTCGCTCTTGCTTTGGAATAAATATGTCAAGGCTTTCCACATCAATAATGGAGAAGCCTTACCATGAAGGTTGGACACTATGTGATCCCCTCCTTCACGCCTCCTCCGCAACGTAATCCTTCGACACTTTGCCGTTCTCTTGCCAAGCTCAAATACGGCAGCATCGCTAGAAGCAGGCTTTGGAATTTCTCGTATCTAAGGAACTCCTTCAACCCATTGTCATCTAGCACCACCTCCATCCTGTCCTTCCATGCAATATAATTCGAGCTGCCCTCAAGGGCATACTCCAATCGCAATCCGTTGAAAGACATCTCAACTGCGACACCAAGAAAACACTGTTGCAAATTCGAATTCCACCAGCACAAAACTCAACCGCTTCAATGTTTTGCAATTTCTCCAATGATCAATAACGCTCCGATACCATGTAGAAAATTTGAATAACTGAGATATTATTCACCAAGATTCTCCTGATCACACACTATTTTAGCTTCATGCATAATACATAATCTCTTCTACCATTGATCATCACATGCGGAAATAAAATAAATTGCATGCATACATTAAAACCACAAACAATCACACATATGAACACAGTATTTAATGGGAAAGCTTAAAGTTGAAAACCCCAACTATCTGTATATTATATGTCATGGAGATCATGTAACAATCATAGTACAAAAGCTCCTCACAAGCTCTCATGCACACCCTCAATTGCTACACAATATCAAGCTAGATCTAGCAAAACACATGCTCCAATCTTTTGCCACTTGATAGCCAGCCTCTATTGCGTTTTCAAAGCTATGGGATGGCTTCATTACATAGATAACCACCTAGCCTGAACTGCGCAATCCTCATGGGCTTACTCCGCCTATCTGTGTGTTGCAAATAGCAACTGTATAGTCACAACTGATAGTTAACCTGCTCTTTCACCTATTCCTGCACTGGTCTCCACTGAAACTGTCTATGCACTGAAGTTAATTGATGTATTCTTTAGTTGATTAATGAGTATATAATTAGTGAATTAATTAATAATTAATTCACACCACTCTCACTAATTGTATCAATTAGTTAAACTGAATACAAATAGCTCAACTATGTTTAGATTAGTTAAACCGAATACAACTCCACTAACTTCCTCAATCAACTCCACCAAACTCTGTCACATGAGTTCTAACTGAAGTATCCATGCAATAGCTCCACTTAACCCTTAGGAATAGCGTAATTCCTTCTGTCAGCTCCTGTGCCACATCTGTGCACTTAACCGAAGTGCTCCAAGAGAATAAGATAATGTTTATAGTCCAAATATTATTAAGAGCTAATAATATTCGACATATCTATTTTTAGACTGGCAATCTAAAAATAGATTCCGCCCAATATGTCTAAAAATAGAAGTCCATCTATTTTTCCAACTTGATCAACCCTCCACAAATAGCATCCTGCAACTCATAGAATCATGATCCACATGTCTAAAAATAGACATAGTCTAAAAATAGACTTTGCGCCAAAAATAGCCTGCGGGCCCACTTAGTGGAGGCGACTCCTTTCCACTAAGCTCATCATCTTGTTGCAATCTCAACAAGCTTCTGTATCTGCAGTGATATCTGCCTTCAACCCCGACCTCCTTGTGTATCAACTTAGCTCCACGATTCTTGAACTGACTGTAGTGCGATTTTCTGCTTAGACCATTGGAGACATCATGAGAATAAAAAATTGTTTTCATTGTGCAAACCTTCAAGTAGAAACGACATTGATTTGTGGGCAGCTAAAGATCATGGAAGAAAAACACCAAGTGGATACTGCCTTTCTTGGCAATAGGCTCAATCCTGTTGGCAACAACTTCTAGCTGCCTCAAATCGATGTGCATATGTGGAAGAATCCCTCCAGATCCTGAAATATATGCTAGACAAACGATCTGCTCCAAGTTCCAGCTCAAACAATGTAAAAAATTCTAATCTAGATGACAATCAAGACAACACTGATGCTTCTACTAGACGGTCAATCAACATTGACTAATCCTCATTCCTCCCCTCTCTCTTCTGTTCATGTCCTTTAAATTCGCACTTATGCTTTCGCAGTTTGTCAGAATCTACCTTGATTCTGTAATGCAGTATAGTAACAATAGTCGACACACTGGAGGCTCGGTATTTTGTCTTTATACCCCTCCTTGGTTGTCCTCATCGCTATCAGAATGTAATAGAGAATTATCTCTATCTTTTTTTCTTTTTTTTTTCGAATATAATATAGCAACCGACTTTGTCAAAAAAAAAAAAAAGGTCCACAAGCAATCCATCACAAAGAATTGTCTTTATAGGAGTTTTTTCCCCATCATATTTCTTGTTAATGATGACAATGCTAAACATAAAAGGTATTCTATTCTCAATAGGTTTTGCAAACTTTTACAGTTGTGTTGAAAAACATTTCAAAATATTTTGGTGTTTTAAAGATATTGAATTCACATTTCATATTAAGAAGGGGATTGAATAGGAATTTATTTAAACATTTATGCAATCCAAGTCATTATTGTTTTCACAATGCTTGAGGTTGGGATGGTGGAAGCATTGAACTTGAACGACTCCTTGAAACCCACTTACAATATGTAAAAGTTGAGATTATCCAAAAAATGAGAAAGAACAATAAAAACAACCACAAGGATTAACCTTTTAAAACGTTGAATTTTCTATTCTCTTAACCTGAAAGTTCCTTCTTGTAATTTTACCATTGAAAATACAATATCTATTTTTTTTTTGAGTTGCAACTTGTACAACAAATTTAGACTCTCAACGCATTCCAAAAAATAAATAAGGGGAGAAATAATCATATTTCTCAATAATCAATGTTCATGATTGTCAAAACTGAAGCTATACGCTTTGATTATCCCTAAAACCTTCCCAAAACATCTATGAATTATGCTCAAAAAAACTTTGAAATTTCCCAAAAGCATCCCTGAACTCTATTTGGAATAGCTTGGGGATGCCTAGCAAGTCCTCGATAAAATCCCCAAGAGTTTGAGTACATTTCCTAAGGGTCCAAATGTCCCTACGTCACTTTTTTTCTTTTTTGGAGGAGAGGGGTTGCAAAAAAAAAAAAGAAAAAAGAAAAAAAAAAGCAATAGTTTAATGCCTCTACAATATGGTTTCAGGGATATTTTCTTGTTTTGGTAGAGAGTTATAATTACAAATTAATTTAACCTATAAAATTTGTAAAATCTTTGTTTTAAAAGTTTTTCAAGCTCCTAAATTCATTTATTTATCAAAACATATTTTAAATAATAAAAGAAATATAATTTTACTAAAAATTATATTATTAGATTCAAATTCAAATTTATAATTATAATGCTCATGTTTATAGACAAACAAAAAACCGTTCTTCACATGAGTAAATTGAAAAACTAGAAGTTCTTCACATGAGTAAATTGAAAAACTAGATTATAAATTTTTTGATCTCACACTTTTGTGATCCATATTGATTCTTCGAAATTGCCTTTAGGATTAATCATATCATAAATATTTGCTGGTAGATTTTTTGAACCCTCTAATGTGGTTCATCTTTAAGTTTCGAACACTCTAATGAGGTTCATCCTCAAGACCAAGTTGAAAAAATAGATCTAATCTTAGGATTGAAAAGTAGAAATAATCCATGTTTAAAAAATATAAATTATTTTAATTAACATAAAAATGTTAAGAGTTATTTTAGGTCAATATTTAATAAAATATAAACTATTTTAATTAAAATAATAATGTTAAGGGAGATTTTAGATCAATATTTAATAAAATATTAAAATCAATTTTGGTAAAAAAAATTAAAATACTAAAAAGATTAGGAAAACTATTGGATAAAAATAGAAAAATCTAAAACTAATTGATAGAAACAGAAAAATCTAAAAATAGGGAAAATTAATAGATAAAAAAGAAAAGAACAAATACAATTTACCAAATTAATAATAAATTATTACATTATATATTAATTTAAAAATAAAAAAGCATTAAAAATTATAATTATATTATTACATTAATATAAATAATTAAATAATATTATTATATAAGTTATTAACTTTAAAACAAATATATATTAATATATTAACTTATAAATAATAAATTTCAGTCTCATATGTACTCTACTCTAATCTGCTAATTGCTATAATAATAATCGCAGGAATTCTTCCAAAACAAATGATATTATATGTATGCTAGCTGAGAGGCTATGAACCAACGACATACTTGGAATTCAAAACAAATTGAGTTGAAATTCGTTTAGTGTGTCAAAATTACTACTTCTTTCAAATTCGAAGACAATCGACTCTTATTGGGGTTGGAATGAATTAACAATTGTGTTAATTTTGAAATGCCTCTGAATGGTTTTTCGTTGATTTGGTTGTCGCTATTATTTAAATGCACTTTTGTAACCATCATTGACATGCAGAAAAAGTAAAAGTAAATAACATTAAAAAAAATGGAGTTGTTTTTCGAGATAGTGAAATACTTTGGACGGATAGAAAATTGCTGGAATCTGGTCAACTAAAATTCAAAAAATTAGGTAGTTGGAGTTTTTGGAATCCATTTTTGATAGTGGAAATGGATTTAACACTATCAAAAAACCCATAGGGCACTCAAAATACTAATGTTTGACAACTGTAAACAAGATTCTGGGAAAATCTTTGCCAGATTTTCTGAAAATCATTGCTGGATTCTGGGCGAAAACGCGGCCTTTTTAGACTATGCGAAAAAAAAATTATTGCCATTGAACACTTTATCGAACACAAGTTACCAATGTTCTTTTAATTATTAGATAGCTTTGCTATGGGTTATATATGCACATCAAATGATGTTTTCCTCATAAATTTCCTAGTACCATATAATAATTTATATGCTTGATAGAAGGGGTATGGGCTGTGTACTTAGGTCATCAATATAATTTATATGTTTGATAGAAGGGGTATGGATTGTGTATTTAGGTCATCAATTCGATATTAATGTTGGTATAGGCTTTGAGTTATCACATCTGGATTTATCTCAAGCTTTACTTGGAATAATCGCCACGACAATTTGTATGGAACTACTAGATGCACATACTTCATTGATTAATCTGGGTTTTCATCGCACATTTCAGAATGCTCCGAGTGGTTTAGGTTAACCACCCACCCTCGGTCTCCCCGTTGGCACCGTCATTTGCCTCACCTCATTCTGCACTCTGCAACTGGCTTCGAAGGGGCGCCAAGGTTTGATCTAGGTTTGTCTCTGGTTCCTCAATATGAATCTCAAGAACCCTTCTCGTCTACAACATCGTATTGGTCACCAGTGAACCCTTATAGCTCAGTGGTTTTCTTACCACATGCTCTGAATTTGTTGAAAATGGCAACAAGAAACAGTGAAGGAGGCCTCCTGAAACATCTTTCATGATCCTAGTTGGAAAGTGATCGCCTAAACTAGGTGGGGACCACACATGTGATTTTTGTCGCAAAGTCTATTTTTAGACTATGTCTATTTTTAGACATATGGATCATGGACCGGGAGCTGCAGTATGCTATTCTTGGAGGATTGGTCATGTTGGTAAAAATAGATGGATCTCTATTTTTAGCATTTAGGTCGAAGTCTATTTTTAGACTGGCGGGCTAAAAATAGAACAGTCAAATATTATTTACCCTTAATAATATTTGGACTCTAAACTTCAATTTACTCTCTTGGAGCACTTCAGTTTGACCCCCAGAGGTGGGGCATGCAGCTGCCAGAAGGATTTACGCTTTTCCTATGGGTTAGGTGAGCTAATGCATGGTTGACTTCAGTTAGAGCTCAAGTGGCGGAGTTCGGTGGAGTTGATGCGACAGTTAATGGAGCTTGTGTTCTGGTTAACTAGTTGAACTAGTTGTATTTAGTTTAACTGGCTAATACACTAGAGATGAGTTGTGTGAATTAAATATTATTTATTTCACAAAATTATTAACTCATTATTCAACTAAAGAACACATCAGTTTAACTCAGTGCATGAACAGTTCAGTGGCGACAAGTGAAAGAGGTAGATGAAAGGGTGAGTACAGCTATCAGTTGTGCATGAGATTTGCACCACACTTGGAGGAAATTACCAATGATCATTGCGTTTTCAAGCCAAGGAGATTCGAACCTTGGATCTCTATTTAGACAGCTACATCGCGCAATAGAGGCAGTAATTATGGATGTGTTTTGAACCCGTGACTTGTTCAAAACCAAGCTAGTTTGTGTGTAATCTTATGAGATGCAATTTGGTACTTGTGAGGAGTACAATGAAGCGATGGCATGTTTTCTCCATTATAATATACACAATAGCTGCGGCTATAAGTTTTCCCATACATACCGTGGTTAATGTGTATGATGATTTGATGTGCTATCGCTTGTTTTATTTCCGCATGTGTGATGATCCTAGGAAGAGACGGTGTTGCATATGAATTCGAATTGATATGATCGTGATAATCCCTGCGGGATAATTAATCATTATTCAGCAAATTTCTACATGGTATCAGAGCGATATTAATTGTCGAGATCTATTACGGTGATTGCAAACTTATTTCCTCGGACAGAGCCTGCATACGGGCCAGATAGCCTTCGGATTCATCTTTCTTTGGAAAGTGAAAGGTCTGGTAAAAGCCCATGCAGTCAATCTCTGATTTGGAAATAATTTGTTCTCAAGTGTAGATCGGAAGCGATTGAGTTATCAGCTGGTGGTGAAATTCGAATTTGCAGATTTGTGTTCTTGGTGCCGTGGCGAAAATGTCTTTCAACGGTTTGCGACTCGAATATGCCTTGGAAGGAAGTTTGAATTATGTTGCATGGAAGGACCGCATGGAGGCTGTATTAGATGATAATGGGCTGTTGGAATTCGTGGAGAAAGAGATTCCAAAGCCTACTTCTAATGATGTTGCTGTTGTGGAAGCCTGGCGAAAGAAACAAGCAAAATGTCGAAGGATCCTGTTGGAGGGCGTAAAGGATCACATTGTATCCAGCCTGCATGGAAATGCTTCTCCATATTTAATGTGGAAAGCTTCACGATTCTGCGTTCAAAGCAAGAGCGACTGTGCGTGAGTCAAGTCAAAGTTATAGACCGTTCAGGAACACCGGATATTTATAGCACGCGCATCACCAAATACCTCACGAAGTTCACTCAATGCAGAGATGAGCTGGGAAGTGTGGGGGTGACTGTCGAAGATGAGGACATGGTGGACCTGGCTCTCCTTGGTCTTCCGAAGGCTTGGAATTCATATCAAGATAGTGTCAATGGTCGGGAGAAGTTGCCGGGATGGGAGCGACTGTGGTCGGATCTCATGCAAGAGGAGATCAGGAGGACTACCAGGGACGGATCTTCATCAAAGGTATCTGATGAAGAAGACTGCGCTTTGGCTGCCAAAGCAAGGAAGGGGAAGGGCAAGGAGAAGGCTTCTCAATCCAGTGCGGATGGTAAAGAGCGTGACATGTCCAAGGTCAAGTGCTTTCATTGCCATGATCATGGACATTACGCCACGAATTGCCCCAAGAAGAAGAAGAACAAGCAGGCTGCTGGATCTGCAGCTGGTGAGGCTCTTGCCTCGCAATTTGAGCTAGACTTCTCATTGATCGCATGCATGTTGTCTAGTGCATTGGGATCGGGGTGGTATATTGATAGTGGTGCTTCCTTTCACATGACGGGAGATGCAAATCTTTTCAGTGACTTGGTGGAGAAAGGTCTCCAGATGCATGTTGAGTTGGGTGACGGTGGACGATACAATGCGACCGGCATTGGTACCATAACCTTTCAGAGGGAGTCAGGTAAACTCATTCTTTTACAAGATTTATTGCATGTACCTCGAGATTGGAAATCACGTCCAATCTCCCCCCGTGCCTCTTGCAGACTTTCCAAGTGGGACAATAGACAATACAGTTCCTTGGACCTCAAGACATACAACCTATTCTAGAAATCTTTCAACATCAAGGTTTCCACTGACACCAGGTCAACTCAAGAATACCCATATGTTTCATCTCATTAGCAGCGTCCTATACAGGATCTTGTTTCCTCCTCCTCCCTTCACCTCCAACCTCTCTTTTATATTTTCCTTCCTCATCCCAACTCTTTTCTCGAGTTGTTTTCTAAGGGAGGAGAGTCTAACGGTCTTGTCCACTCGCTTGGATGTCCGGTATTTATTTCTTGGTATTATTTCCCATTCCGAGATTAGCTTAAATAAAATTTTAAAGAAACTATTAAAATCTTAACTTCAGAAGTTTTAACTTTCATTAACCTTTACCTAGCCTATAACTTACCAATCTTTCATGTAAGAGTAATTGGCATTATTTACAATTATTCACACAGCCAAGGAGGATGTTGCATCTTCACCCTCTCAAGCGGAACACCGTTCTCGATGTTCATTCTTCTACTCGGAACATGTCTGTGTACGCTTCTCGGATGAGGCTTTCATCTTCTCAAGTGGCCTCTTCCGGGTTAAAGTGTTTCCATTGCACGTTAACCTGGGTGATAGGTCACTTCTGTAATGTTGTTTCTCTCTGATCGAGAATGCGTAGGGATTCTACTAGGAACTCGTCATCTAGTTTGAACTGTTCCACATAAGATATTTCCATTCATTCATGATAACTTGCAACATTTGTAATGGATTAATACATAAATCACTGATTATTTCCCTTACTTGTACATTGTGCCAATTAATAACGTGTTTAGAATCATATACATACTTCTATAACAAAGAAACATGAAAGTCACTGTAATAACCTTGGTGGAAATTCCATGTAATAAAAGTTAATAAAGGCAAAAATAATAACCACGGTTAATGGGACACTTATTCCAAGCTGAATGTTGGGTAAAACATCCTAGTGGGTGTTCATTTCGGTTATTGTGGCTAGAGGAAATTGGAAAAGACAATGGCAAAGACTTTGGAAACGCAAGAGACATTATTTGGCACATTTATTTATGAAAATAATGGAAATTAGGAGAAAAGGGAGGTGAAAGGTCACAGGTTGCATGTGAGGAGGAAAATGAAGGAAAATAATGGAAAATCAAGAAAAAATAGGCCTAGTTGATAAAAAGGCTTCCGAGGATCAGTTGGCAAGCTTTTTGGCTCAAACCTTTTATCAGTTCAATTTTGGAGCTCTCTCATTATTCTCTCTCTCTCTCTCTCTTGGACACTTAGATTTTCTTGGAGAATTTTGGCATTGGACCAAGAAAGGAAAGAAAGTAGGAAGAAGGAGTAAGAAAGCAAGGAGGAGCACGAATCAAGCACCTACAACAAGATTCTTGGCAGGTATCGATTTGCATGTGCGTTTTTCTTGCTAGATCTGACATTCATGGTATTGAATGTGGTTCTTTTCTATCTTGGCATGGGTTTTTTCCAGGTGTGGCATTGTTTTTATCCTAGCCTTTCCATTTCTGAATAACCATGGTGTTGTGGAATTCTCATGTTTTGGTTTAGCCAAATTTCTGGATGGATTCGAAGCTGAGTGGGGTGGATCTCCGAATTGATAAAACACATGGCCTAGTAACCATTGAACCAGAATGTGGTTTGCAGTAAATTTGGATAGTGTTTTGCCTTGGTGGGCCTAGGAATCCTCGACCAGTGAATTTTGGGATATACGATAAATCCTAGAGGTGGTTTTATCTCCATCGGGCCTATGAATCCTGGGTTTGGATACACGATAAATCTTGGAAAGTATGTCTTGGTTTATGCCTAGTGATGGCTGATTCAGACTATGGATTGCGATAAATCTTGAGAGACTAAGAGACAAGAAGATTCCTCACGTTTTAGGCGGAGAGAATCTGGTGGTATCCATGCCTTTGTTGGCCTGCTGATAAGGTGTAGATCACGGTAAAGTCAGTTATGACATGTTCATTGTGTTGGCCTAATGATCTGGTTTGGATCACGGTAAAGCTTGATTTATGTTGATGAGGGTGAGGTGGTTTAGCATCAGGATGCCCTGGTTGTTTCTTTTGGTTTGAGTCCCACATTCATGCTTGGAATATGGCACGGGGGTGATTGGATGAAGAGAGATTGGCTCAGCCAATCTATGGTCGGATGGAACATGGAAGTCCCATCTCTGGTTTGTTTCTACATTCATTAATGAGAAATTCATTCCCTTGGTATTTGGTATGCAAATGTAATGATTTATATGTGGATTCTATTGTTGTTGTATCCATGGTATTTTTGTTGTTATTATGATGGTTATAAGCATGTATTCTAACATTGATGATGTATGGCTCTACCCATGTTTTTACTTTTAAATGAATGCACAATGTATCTATGGTCAAATAGATTGTATTGCAGCTCATGATGTAAGGGAACAAAGCTTCTTGTTGATTCTCAAATAAGTATGAGAACCCTATGCTCAGATCTATTATTTAGACTTGTAGATTGCATTTGAGGCCAAGTGTTTGAAAGAATGTCAGTCCCAATTGGGGATGGTTAGGCTTTTAGTTTTTGGTTTATTAGCTTTTTCATCTTGTGTTTAATGGATTCCAGAAGTTACAACAAGTTTTGGGCAGTAGTCGGAATTATGGGCTTGAAAAGTTCCTTAATTTCCGCGGACTTTGGCACAACAATGTTGGAAATAGTCCCTGGGCACAAGCATGTAGGTTTGTTCATGCGTCCAGAGCCTCCCAGATGCAGGCATGCAGACTTGTGGATGCGTCCAAAGGTCTAATAAATCAAAATCTCAATGGGACCTAGGGGCAGGATTCCTTAATGGTTGGGTTGGCTCCTAGGGGTGTTATTTTTTATGTATAATGTTTTTGTGATGTGTTTCCATCATTTCCACTTCCTTAAGGTCACCTAGGAGGTTGATTCTCATCATAGTAGCCTCTCATCACATGTTTACCCTGGTTGGACGGTTACTTGGGTAGATGTGGGAGGAGGGTGTTACAGAGTGGTATTAAAGCATGGTTCAACCCTCAGACTGGATGGGCAGTGTATTGGTCATGCATTTATGTTGGTTGAATACGTATTTAGTATGCTTATGGTCTATGTGTGCTTGTTGCATTTTCATGGGGTTGGTCATGGTTGCAATAATGTTGCCATGTGAAGGTTGATGGTGTTGTTGTGGGATGTGTCATCATGAGTGTATGGTTGTATATGCCTTTGTTATGCATGAAAGTTTCTATGTGTTGTTATGCATGCATTGTCATGGTTAAGGGTTTTGTGCATAAGGTCATTGTATGAAATTAGGCCATCATGACGATGTTGGTATGTTATGATGCTAATGTGTTGGATAAGATAGAGTAGGAGATGCATATCATTAAAGTGACGTTGCAACAATGGGATTTGGGGTAAGAGCATATCGTCATACAAGTTTGTATGTTTGGCATGCAAATATGTGATTCATGGTTGTTGTAAGCATTAGGGTTTCTTATATGTTTGTCATTCAATTATTATCATGGTTATATATGTGACACATGCTGTTTGATTAGTGTAGTCATATGCATTATATTTATGTGTATGTATTTGATTCTATTGATTTTATGGTTACATACATGATAGATTTTAGTTAATAGTGTGATCAGATGTACATGTATTGGTTAGTCAAGCATGGTCTTAACTTGATGACTATGTAATATGTTGTTGATGAGTATGCTATATGTTAACTTATAGTTAGCTCAATGACTATGTAATATGTTGTTGATGAGCATGTTATATGTTAACTTGTAGCTAGCTTGATGATTATGTTATATGTTGTTATATGTTAGTTAACTTGATGACTAGGGTTATGCATTAAGATCTTGATGTTGTATGTATCATACTAATTGTATTTTCCTATGTAGTTGGTTATGGTTATGACATTCACACATGAGTCAACCTAATTTTGATAGTGTGTTGTACTAATATAGACTGAATGTGCATATGTGATTGTGTTGAGGCCTTAGAAATCTGTGGCAACAACAAGGGGGATAACCACTCGGTCAGGACCTTAAAGCAACTCTTTTTCTGTTTGGGATAGTGGCTCCGACTGGGTTAATGGGACCAGTTTCCCAGTTTTGGGTTTTATATGATTGTTGGGTTTATTTCAAATGATTTGCAAGGAGAATAAATAAAAACTAAGACAACTTTATTCTAAGATGCAAAACTTTGAATTAAATCTGATCTAATATAACCCGGGATAATGCTGATTTTATGCGATCTAAAATGATGTTTATTCAGTCTGTGATGATTTAGATCAATCACAAACTTAATAGAATTAATACTTTTGTAAGATAATCCTTTTGAGAAAATAATTAATCAGAAGAAGATGTGAAACATATCGCATATATTCTGTTGATCATATATAAAACAAATAAATTTCTATTCTGATAACTTACAATAGTGCAACTGATACTTCAAATAGAAATAATTGATTTCATACATGATTCATAAAACGATAGATTTATCACTAATGTTAAAACAGAGTTTAGCATACACGATAATAGTACCAGATGTGTGTTGTCCTGCTCATCTGACTAGTGATAATAGGCCACAATCAATCTTCTATCAATAAGTCATTCAGAGAATACAATAGTGCATCAATAATGATCAACCAAGATGATATATAATTGAAAAGACCATGTTCCATTATCTTATCAAGACATCCACAAACATACAGTAATGCATTCTTTGTAAATGTTCTTAATAAAAATCCTGGACCCTTCTCTAAATGCATGAGAAGAGTTTAAATCCTATATTAATTACTTACAAAAATAGATTGTACCAAATATCTTATGAGGAGGTTTCTAACAACCTTCCTCATTCCTAGTATCTAATTGCTAAAATTGAAATTGTCAAAACAAATTAACTCATAATCATGCTTGATGATTGATTAGTGCCAACTCTGCTTTTCTGTTCACAAATATCGGACATTGGTTGGACTTGTGGAGGCTTCCCGAACTGTGTTTTCATCTTTCCAGTAAATATAGCATCAAGTAAAAGTGGCAGCATTTTTTTTATGGAATCTAGAGAACAATTCAATGTCATTATTTGACTATGAGGCTTAACCAAGAGTTGCCAGTATGCTTCCCAATTACTCTTTTTTAGCTGTGCAATTGTTTCTTCTCATATTTGACCTGTATTTTTCCAACTTTGCTACAATATTTTGAGATCAGGAATTGATTTAGGATCTCCTTTAATTAAAATGGAGGTATGTAACATGTGGTTGATTGTTTTGACAATGCTCTTTGATATGCTTGATGCTCTAGCTATTGCCAAATCTGCCTGTTTTACTTGTGTATCCCAGTCAGTAAAGAGAACATCTTTATAAGTTTCTTTGATCTTTGGGAGATTTGATCTTCTTCCTTCCTCTAAGTCTTGCCATTCAATATAGTCAGAAATTTTGGTATTGAGTTCATTAAACTCAATTCTTTGATCAATGAATGTATTAGTCAATTGTTCACTGATTTCCAAATGTGGAACTATGTATGACATTTGTAAGACAAACAAATCTTGCTGTTTTGAGAGTAGGACATTTAATGCCAATGCTTATTTAATGAATTCCTCTGCAGTAGGAATGCCTTCATACTTTATAATATTCTCTCTCAAATCTTTAATCAATGTGTCTTTGCTGGATAAGTCATTTTCATGTCTTATCTTAAGAACTTCCATATCTTGCTGTAATTTAAAGAGTTGTTGCTCAGCCTTTTGATTCAAACTATTCCTTTCTTCATCTAGTTGTTGTTGTAGTTGCATTATTTTATCATCCTTCTCTTGAACCAAAATGGATACTTCGGCTACTTTATCTATTTTTGCGGTAGTATATGCTCCAGAAAATTGTGATAGCCGAGTTAGGTTGTCGATTGGGTTTGACGGGGTGTCTTTCCATACAACTTCCATGATCTCATTACATGAGGGTTTTTCAATCCTTCTTCTCTTTCTCTGTTTCCTAACTACAGCTTTATGAAGAGGGCTGTAGAATACATCCAATGGAGGGATATCACTTACCTTTAGAATAATTTCAGCAATAGGAAACACAGGAATAACTTATGTATCTTGAGAGCTTGTCCCAGGACTTTCGGTCGTTTCCTTTGCTGAAACTATTTGACCCTGGGGAGTATAAAATCCTGTGTATTTCTATGTGGATGATCCCTCGGGGGTATCCATCCATGTATTACTAACTGAAGTCCACAATTTATCTAGCTCACTTTGATTCTGTGGGTCTGATTCTTCTGTTCTGATCACCTTGCTTGGTTCAGTCATATAACTAGTAATCAAGATATTTTGTGGAAAACGCTTGAGTCTTTTCTCTCTATACTCATGGAATCTTTGTAATTCCTCTGGGTTTAGATTCAATCTAAAAAAGTTTTGAACTTCTTCAAAAGTTTCAACAGATTGCAAAACGTCTTCAAATCTATCATCTGTGTGTATGAAAGGTCTGGTTTTGACTGACTGAGTAAATTTATTAGCGATCTGATGTGGATAGAATTGCCTTGGAGGTAGAATAGGGAGCTTCAAAAGCTGAATTTTCTGGCATTATTTCGACGCATGATTGAAATTCATGAGGGAGAATGAACCACACTGAATTGGGAAACTTGGCCATAAAGATTTTTTATTATCTTTGAGAGTTTTAGTGAGTCCATTGTCAATAGTTTGGTTAGCCACTTCTCTTGCCATTAGCTTATCTGAAACATACAGAGGAAGCACATGTAGAGGAGTGGAGCTTCCCAATACTCTGATGTATGAAAATGATTCTTCAATGAAACATCTTCCTATCATTTGGAGATCTGTGATGGCTTCCTTAGTGAACCTGGGGCTCTCTCTATCAAACATTAACTGATGTAATGGTAATACAACCCCATAAAATAACCCGTGGAATTTTGGTACAAAATGATGTTCCCATATCTCTTTATGACTTAAATGAATAGGGGTAGGGTCCTCGGGAGTCCATTTCCAACCCATAATTGGAAAGTTGGTGGAGAAACAAATGGCATTTAAAACATATATGCTCATGAAAAATTGGGGGACGACTTTGGAAGAAATAATTCTTGCCTGGCGATATTCATTAATCGCTTTGGCCAGGTTTTCAGAAAGATTTTTTGCCCAATTCATGATGTGAGAATTAACACAGGAGTCAATCAAGGGAACCCAATTAATAGAGAAATCGGTGTTATCGGGGAGACCATATAATCTGCATAGCATTGATGCTGCAAAATTGTAGGGATTTGCAAGTGAAGCAATAGGATACATACCTGATTTATCATGCTTAAACTTGTTATCCATTTTCCTCCAACCTTGAATCATTTTGAAAGGGTCTTCATTATCCTTTGCAATTTTTTCAAAAAACTGGTTATCATAGATGTCTTGTTGGTCGGGCAGTTTGTACACGAATTTCAAATCTTTAGCTCTAAAAGAACCTAAGATTTCATTCTTAATGGTTCTAAATTGTCTGCGTTTAATTGTTGAATTCTCAACCACCCATCTTATCATATTAGTATATGATAAAAGCTTAGACCTAGCTGCTATTCTGTGAAGGAAGGAGCATGCAACATCTTTAAACTATAAAACTGAGGGCTTTGCATCATCAACAGTTTCCTTGTCCTCCGTTACTTCAAGTTTTTCATCTTCGAGGATAGTATAGATGGCTTGCCACATTGTAGCACCTCCATCTGCAGTGCAAACATTATCTGTGATTGTGAAAGACATTTATGTACATTCAAATTCTGCAATAGTTTGTTTGTCGTGTTTATGCATTACCTTGCGTATGGACATCTGTTGAGGAAAAATCCCTATTTAAGACAGAGTAACGATCAAATGATGAAATATATAGTGAAATGACCAATTTTAAAAGAAAAGATCCGGGAAGTAGCTGTATCATTAATTAGCCGTAACAAAACAATAACTGTTCGCATTGGGATGATGAAACATGTTTAATTATTTATGACATGATTTATTTTCACATTAAAACCTTTATTAAATCCTGTCAAATCTGTCGCATCACGTATTTTTTAACTTGTTTTGTGAAGTGAATTTATTTAACAAGTTTTATGTCATGTGATATGTGATTTAGTGAAATTGCCTTTATCGGGATATCGCAACATCAGAATATTGATAAGTGATGCCTTAAGTTTTGAATGTATATGTGCAATGTGTGATTTATGATGCCGCTTGCGAAATTTAAATCGCAAATTAGGATTTCATGTTTTGTGCTTAACTTTTAATGGGAAAAACATTATGTGGGATGCGATTTGCGATAGGGTGATCACAAAGATATGAAAATGGAATTTATTAATTTCTTTTTGTTTTTTGTTTTATTTTAAAAAACAATAATGTTTTGGAGTTTAATTATTTTTATTCAAAATGAAAAAAATACATTTTAAGAAGGGTCCCTATTTATATTATCAGATTTTTAAACTATTTTGAAAATGAAAATGGGGGGTTTGTTGCATAGCACAACAATTGGCGATTCACTTGGAAGAATCAGATATCTCTAATTGGTTTGTTTGATATTTCTATATTTTCAAAACAAGAATTTTTTTATGAGAATAAGAATAATATGATTCATGAATTAAACAATGTTTTTTCAGAATATAATATATTTACCTATCTCATTTTTTTCTTAGTTAATCCCTTAAGTGATAACACATAGGTGTATGTATCAATCGGTACTCAGATTTAAAAAGATAAAGTAGGTGTTCTCTAAAAATTTGTTTCATATATTTTTACTCATTTATCACAGATAGAGCCATTGTTGCCAACAAGCGTTTATAGCCTTGACAGGGTTATCTTTTAATCAATAATGATTCATGGTCCCATCTAAATTTGATTTCTTATTTCAAAGTTTAATTTAAAATATAATTGAATTTATTTTTTCTAACACATTCTCAATATCATTGTCCAGGTTTGGTGACCTAATAGTGACAATGTCATTCACTAACAGTAATTTAGATTGAACAAGATGGCTCGTGATGAGACCCCTTGTATTTTGATTTTTATAATCATTTAGCTATTACCCTATTATGGTATGCAGTATTGGTAATATCAGTCTAGATTATTTCTCTATGATTATGATAAACAAGCTCGTGATGAGACTTATTTTCTTTTGAGTTTGTATATTGTATATATTTCTTTTCTTTTCAAATTATACTTTGAAGAAGAAATTTTATTAGATGGGATGAATCATTAGCTCGTTTAAGAGTTATGGATGATAATTATAGAGTTGGTAGATGCCTTTTCGTAGAGAATCCTTGCTAAGTTAAAGGTTATTTTCTTCACTGATACATAACATCTATATTTTATGACATCAAGGGTCCTTTCAGAAAGTAAATGTCTTTAGTAAATTTCAAAATATTTCAAAAAAATAAGGTTTACTCAATTCTCATGGTTATAATTATCTTTTTACTTTAATTATTTATAGAAGTGAAAGATCAAATAAATTTATCAGAAATTTTAAAACTCTGAATCAACAAAAAATGATGCTATTTTCAACTTTTATTTTCCTAAAGCAACGTGAAATTTAAATCTTGATTCCTAAGAGAAATATTTTTTAAGAATTTGACCATTCACAGGCAAGGAGCCTTTCTTACCTAATAAGTCTTGTAACAAAAAGGCAGATAAACCTATTTTTTCTATGATTTGAAATGGACCAGGCCATAGTCTTTGGAATTTGGTATGTTTACCTTTTTCTTCATGTGCCTTATCCCATTTTAAAACAAGGTCTCCAATTTCAAAAGCTTTTCGGCTGGTAGATGCTGTGTCAAACGAGGCTTTAACTATTTGTTGATGATGAGTATGTATAGCTTTGGATTTTTCTCTCTGTTCTTCCATTTTAAGAATTTGATCTTGTCTAAGTTGAAGGGAAGAAGAAGGATATTCATCAATAAACTACACTAAAGCAAATGATGGTATTGTTATATTTGTGGGTAGAATTGCTTCTTTCCCATAAACTAATACAAATGGAGAAGTACCTATCGAGGCCTTATGGGCGATTCTATCTACCCAAAGAGAAAATAATAGTGCTTTGTGCCAATTTTTGTGATTTTGTTCTATAGTTCGTTTGATGATTCTAATAAGTTTTTTTTATTGTAGATTCAACCAATCCATTACCCTGCGGATAATAGTTAGCTGAGTATTTTAATTTAAAACCTCTTTTCAAAGCAAATTCTATCATGGCATTTCTAGAAAAGTAAGAAGCATTGTCAAATATCAAAGCTGATGGGAGACCAAACCTGGTGATTATGAACTGATCAATAAAGTCTGTAATATTTTGTGTATTAACCACCTTTAATGGGATAGCTTCTACCCATTTTTTGAAATAATATGTTGCAGTTAGAATATACTTATGGTGTTTAGAAGAGTTTGAAGTTATTTCACCTATGATATCTAATCCCCATTGTTCAAATGGTTGTTGGATATTTACTGGTTGTAGTGGAATTGTTGCTTTCCTTTCTCTTCCTGCCGCAGTTTGACATAATTTGCATTTTCTTGCATATTCATGTGCATCTTTAAATAGAGTTGGCCAATAGTAACCAGCATGCAGTATTTTATGAGCTATGGTGTTTCCTCCGAAATGACCTTTAGCTGGCCCATCATGTAATTCCTACATTACTTTTTCAGCTTCAATTTTCTATAAACATCTCAACAGTACAAAATCATAATTCTTCCTAAATAACACATCATCTATGAGTTGATATTGATTTTCTTTAAGCCTTAGAGCACACTTTGCTGTGTAATTGAGATATAATGGAGCATATCCATTTTTTAAGAAAAATTTCAGATCAACGTATTGTGACTGATAATCGTTTAGGCTTACCTCAGATAGTTGTATTTGATTTGATTGATCTTCTTCTGTTGATAAATGAGAGGCTCCAGTTAACATCCTGCAAAGACCTTGACCTATAACAATTTTAGCAGGATGTATCTCTACGTCATATTATTGAAGTGCAGTAACCCAATTTGCTCTCTTCTCTCCTACCTCTCGTTGGATTAATAATTGCCTTACTGCTGAGTAAGGTACTATTATTTTAGTATGTGTTTTTAGGAGAAAATGTATAAAATGTTTCAAGGCTTCAAACATAGCAAAAGCCTTTTTTTCCACAGCTGAATAATTTAACTCAGCACCTTGAAGGTTAGAACTGAAAAATGAAATAGGTGCTTCAATATTTTGATCATTTAGCTGTGTCAAAATTGTTGTGTATGACGTATCAGAAGAGAATGTGTAATAAAAATGGCTTAATAAAATTGGGAGTTGTTAAAGAAGGAGCTTCGATGATGGATTTCTTAATCAACTCAAAAGATTTCTCTCATATTTTCCCCATTTAAAAAGTGAATTTTTCTTGATCATTGATTGCAGGGGTAAGATGATTTGGGAAAAATCAGGAACAAACCTTGTTACAAAATTAATTTGTCCTAAAAATGTTTGCATTGTTTTTTTATTGTATGGTAGAGGAATGTTTTCGATTTCCTGAAGTCTATCAGGGTCAATATGGATTCCTTTTTTGGAGATAGTTAACCCTAATAATTTACCTTTTGTTAAGGCGAAATAACATTTTTTAGGATTTAAGGAAATGCTGAATTTTTTACATCTTTCAAAAATATGTTTTAGGTGATTAACATGATTGTTTCTATGCTTGGAGTAGACAGTAATGTCATCTAGGTATATAACAACTGAGTTGTTGATTAGTCCTCTGAAATCTATATCCATAGCACGTTGAAATGTAGCACCAACATTAATCGACCCAAATGGCATTTTTTGGTATGCGTATGTTCCCCACTTTGTTCTGAATGTTGTCTTTAATCTATCATCTGGATGTACCATAATCAGGTATTTATTGAAAAAGGTGGAATTTGGGCAGTGAACGATCCAAGAAATGATCCAGCTGAGTAATTTCCAATAATATTATTAGTGAAAGCTACAGGTTCATTTGTTTCTTCAAGTTCAGTGACTGTATGTTTCATAAATTTTTCGCGATCGACTCTGATTTGATTTGGTTTACCTTGTATGGTAACCACATATGTGACCAATCAGTAGTGAAATATCCATGTAACTTTTTAGACCAGTCCCTGCTTAAAATAATACCATAAAATATAGGGATATCCGCAACCAAAATGTCAATTACTTATAGTACCTTTGGATTGGATGATAATCTAATGGATACTGACAACATTTCTCCAATGAACTCAAATTTTGTTCTATCTAATTGAACTATATGTACAACATGTTTTTGAGGAGTAACATTTAGTTTTGTGCACACCGTTTTTGGCATGATGTTTGAAGAAGCTCCTGAATCAATAAGACAATTATGAACATTTTTGTTGAAAATCTCATAAGTCAAAAGTAAAAGAGGAGTCTGAGAAATAGATCTATCGCCAATTAAAACAAGATCATCAGGATTTACTTTGTTTGAAGATGACGAGGGTTTTCCCATATCTTTAGAAGCTTGGGCTATAATCGGTGGCTGTATAGGATCTACAGGGATTGCCTTGAGTTCTTTGAGTAAAAATTTCTGCTGTTGTTTGAGTTTGGTCATTTCATGTAATGAGATGTTTGCTTTGGTATTTTTCATATCTTCAACTATATTGTATTCCACTGTATATGAAACTATTAAATTTTTGGAAGTTTTAAGAGGATCTAGTGAAATAGGATCTGTCTGAACAATTTTAGATTTTTTGGCTACTGTTTTCTCCTTTGTGGGGAGAGATTTCTGTTTATGATTTGATATAGTTGAATCAGAAGAAGATTTACTTCTTGTAGACATAGGCATAACTTCTCTTTCTTCTTGTATAGGGAGAATGAAGTCCCATAGCACATTCAGTTCAAATTCTTCTTCAGACTCTGGTTCCTATTCAGATGATGAGGGATCTCCAATATGTTGATCGGATTCAGCATTTGAAATCACATTTGGAGGCTGAGGTGGTGAAGAGGAGTTTTTTCTATATGGGCGATATGATTTCTTAGGCACTGATGTTTCAACAACCTGTCTCTTTATCTCAATCATGTCGTTTGACATAGTTTTTAACACTTTTTGAAGACCTTCAATATCGAATGGATCTTTCGAAACTCTATTTTTGGAATCTTGACTAAATGTCACTTTCTTTGATTTCCTGTCTTTTATCTCTAATCATTTTTCCAAAGCTAAGATTCTTTTCTCTATAGCAAGATATTCTTTCATGTTTTTATAAAGGGGTAGCTTTACCAACTCTATCTACAAAAGTAGCTATACCAGAAGGAAAAGAAGAAATATACCACTCTATTTGTACATCAACAATAGGCTTGGAAGCAGTTGGGATTTTGTTTAATAACTTATTAAATCTGGAGTTGAAATCTTTGATACTTTCGCTTGAGTTTGTTTTTAGATTGGAAAGAGCATTGATTAGAGATGCAACAGTTCTATCATCTCCTAATTTTGCAAGAAAAAATAGCTCAAAAGTTTCCCAATCTGCAATAGACCCTGCTGGAAGTGAAAAGTACCAGGATCCTGTAGATCCTTGTAAGGTATAAGGGAACAATCTTACTACAGTATCTTCATGAGCAACTCCATTAAGATTAATGGCCAACATAAAATTATTGATATGTTCTTCAATAGGAAGAGCATCATCTGGATTATATTTAGGTAGCCATTTTTCTGGATGATCTGGAAGGGCATGTGGATTTTCAATCAATACAACACCAGGATTAGTCCAAGGCTGATTAGCCATAATTGGATTTGAAGTTTGCGAAGATACAGAAGCAGATACAGAAGTAGGGGGAATAGATGTAGAACTTACAACTGGAACAATACTACTTGTGATAGTAATGATTGTTTGAGTAGAAGAAATGGAAGAATAAGAAGATGTAGATTGAGTAAGAGGATGTGAGGAAGTAACTGAAGGGAAAGATGACGTGACTTCACTCATATATGACTTAGATCTGGATACATAAATTTTTTTGCGATGTGATTCTATTGGGAACTCGAAAGGGGGAATTCCAAGTTTCTCACTTTTGGATCGGGTTAATATACCAATTTCTTTAAATAGGGAAGTAACACTTTCTTCAGAAGCTTCGGGGTTAAGAGGATTTTCAGTAGAAATAGATATTCCTTCTAATTTATGAATTAAAGACTGAACTTCAGGAGACTTGGGAGTATATTCTGAAGCAGATGATTGTCAAGATATTTCAGGTGATGAGGGGAAGGTTTCTACAATTCCAATTTTTGAGTTGGTGATTTAGAGTTTGATCGAGAAGATGTAGGATGTTTTTGGGGAGATCGACTCTTATCAGGGCTTCTAGTTTGAGGTTTAGATTTGTATGTCATTCATAGTCAGGCCCTCCTTCTAGTGCCAAGAATGTTGATGCCTTAGAAATATGTGGCAACAATAAGGGGTATAACCACCCGGTCCAGATCTTAAAGCAACTCTTTTTCCATTTGGGATAGTGGCTCTGACTCGGGGTAATGGGACCAGTTTCCCAGTTTTGGGTTTCTTTCAAATGATTTGCAAGGAGAATAACTAAAAACTAAGACAACTTTATTCTAATATGCAAAACTTTGAATTAAATCTGATCTAATGTAACCCGGGATAATGCTGATTTTATGCAATCTAAAATGATGTCTATTCAGTCTGTGATGATTTAGATCAATCACAGACTTAATAGAATTAATAATTTTGTAACATGATCCTTTTGAGAAAATAATTAATCAGTTTAAGATGTGAAACATATTGCATATATTCTGATGATCATATATAAAACAAATCAATTTCTATTCTGATATCGTACAATAGTGCAACTGATTCTTCAAACAGAAATAATTGATTTCATAAATGATTCATAAAAAATATAGATTTATCACTACTGTTAAAACAGAGTTTAGCATACACGATAATAGTACCAGATGTGTGTTGTCTTGATCAACTGACCAGTGATAATAGGCCACAATCAATATTCTATCAATAAGTCCTTCAGAGAATACAATAGTGCATCAACAGTGATCAACCAAGATGATATATAATTGAAATGACCATGTTCCATTGTCTTATCAAGACATCCACAAACATAAATTAATGCATTCTTTGTAAATGTTCTTAATAAAAATCCTGGACCCTTCTCTAAATGCATGAGAAGGTTTTAAATACTATGTTAACTACTTACAAAAATAGATTGTACCAAATATCTTATGAGGAGGTTTCTAACAACCTTCTTCATTCCTAGTATCTAAATGCTAAAATTGAAATTGCCAAAACAAATTAACTCATGATCATGCTTGATGATCGGCTAGTGCCAGCTCTGCTTTTCTGTTCACAAATATCGGACATTGGTTGGACTTGTGGAGGCTTCCCGAACCGTGTTTTCATCTGTCTAGTAAATATAGCATCAAGTAAAAGTGGAAACATTTTTTGTATGGAATCTATAGAACAATTCAATGTCATTATTTGACTATGAGGCTTAACCAAGAGTTGCCAATATACTTCCCAATTAGTCTTTTTCAGCTGTGCAATTGTTTCTTCTCGTATTTGAACTGTATTTTTCCAACTTTGCTCCAATATTTTGAGATCAGGAATTGATTTAGGATCTCCTTCTTTAATTAAACTAGAGGTATGTAACATGTGGTTGATTGTTTTGGCAATGCTCTTTGATATGCCTGATGCTCTAGCTATTGCCAATTCTGCCTGTTTTACCTGTGTATCCCAGTCATTAAAGATAATATCTTTATAAGTTTCTTTGATCTTTGGGAGATTTGATCTTCTTCCTTCCTCTGAATCCTTCCATTCAATATAGTCAGAAATTTTGGTATTGAGTTCATTAAACTCGATTCTCTGATCAATGAATGTATTAGTCAATTGTTCACTGATTTCCAAATGTGGAACTATGTATGACATTTGTAAGACAAACAAATCTTGTTGTTTTGAGAGTTGGGCATTTAATGCCAATGCTTCTTTAATGAATTCCTCTGCAGTAGGAATGCCTTCATACTTTATAAGATTTTATCTCAACTCTTTATTCAGTGTGTCTTTGTTGGATAAGTCATTTTCATGACTTATGTTAAGTACTTCCATATCTTGCTGTAATTTAAAGAGTTTCTACTCGGCCTTTTGATTCAAATTGTTCATTTCTTCATCTAGTTGTTGTTGTAGTTGCATTATTTTATCATCCTTCTCTTGAACAAAAATGGATACTTTGGCTGCTTTGTCCATTGTTGCGGTAGTATATGCTCCAGCAAATTGTGATAGCCGAGTTAGGTTGTCGATTGGGTTTGACGGGGTGTCTTTCCATACAACTTCCATGATCTCATTACCTAGGGGTGTTTCAATCCTTCTCCTCTTTCTCTGTTTCTTGACTATATATTTATGAATAGGGTTGTAGAATACATCCAATGGAGGGATATTAGTTACCTTTAGAATAATTTCAACGGTAGGAAACACAAAAATAACTTTTGTATCTTGGGAACTTGTCCCAGGACTTTCGGTGATTTCTTTTGCTGAAACTATCTGACCCTGGGGAGTCTAAAATCCTATATTTTTCTGTGTGGATGATCCCTCAGGGGTATCCATCCATTTATTACTAACTGAAGTCCACAATTTATCTAGCTCACTTTGATTCTGTTGGTCTGATTCTTCTATTCTGATCACTTCACTTGGTTCAGTCATATAACTAGTAATCATGATATTTTGTGGAATACACTCGAGTCTTTGCTCTCTATACTCATGGAATATTTGTAATTCCTCCGAGTTAATATTCAATATGACAAAGTTTTGAAATTCTTCAAAAGTTTCAATAGATTGAAAAACGTCTTCAAATCTATCATCTGTGTGTATGACAGGTCTGATTTTGACTGACTGAGTAAATTTATTAGCAATCTGATGTGGATAGAATTGCCTTGGCGGTAGATCAGGGAGCTTCAAAAGTTGAATTTTCTGGCATTATTTCGACACATGATTGAAATTCATGAGGGAGAATGAACCACACTGAATTGGGAAACTTGGCCATAATTTTTTTTTATTATGTTTGAGAGTTTTAGTGAGTCCATTGCCGACAGTTTGGTAAGCCACTTCTCTTGCCATTAGTTTATCTGAAACATACAGAGGAAGCACATGTGGAGGAGTGGAGCTTTTTAATACTCTGATGTATGAAAATTATTCTTCAATGAAACATCTTCCTATCATTTGGAGATATGTGATGGCTTCCTTAGTGAACCTGGGGCTCTCTCTATCAAACATTAACTGATGTAATGGTAATACAACCCCATAACATAACCTGTGGAAGTGTGGTACAAAATGAATAGGGGTATGGTCCTCGGGAGTCCATTTCCAACCCATAATTGGAAAGATGGTGGAGAAAAAAATGGCATTGAAAACATATGCGCTCATGAAAAATTGGGGGATGGCTTTGGAAGAAATAACTCTTGCCTGGCGATATTCACTAATCGCTTTGGCTAGGTTTTTGGAAAGAATGGTTTCCCAATTCATGATGTGAGAATTAACATATGAGTCAATCAAGGGAACCCAATTAATAGAGAACTTGGTGTTATCAGGGAGACCATATAATCAAAACAACATTGATGCTGCAAAATTATAGGGATTTGCAAGTGAATCAATATGATACATACCTGATTTATCATGCTTAAACTTGTTATCCATTTTTCTCCAACCTTGAATCATTTTGAAAGGTCTTCATTATTCTTTGCAAATTTTTCAACAAACTGGTTGTCATAGATGTCTTGTTGGTCGGGTAGTTTGTACATGACTTTCAAATCTTCAGCTCTAAAAGAACCTAAGATTTCATTCTCAATGGTTCTGAATTGTCTGTCTTTAATTGTTGAATTCTCAACCACCCATCTTATCATATTAGTATATGATAAAAACCTGGCCGTAGTTGCTATTCTGTGAAGGAAGGAGCATGCGACATCTTTAAACTATAAATTTGAGGGCTTTGCATCATCAAAAGTTGCCTCGACCTCCGTTACTTTAGGTTTTTCAACTTTGAGGATAGTATAGATGGCTTGCCACGTTGTAGCACCTCCATCTGCAGTGCAAACAATAATTTTGATTGTGGACGACATATCTGTACATTTAAATTCCGCAATAGTTTGGTTGCCGTGTTTCTACATTACCTTGCGTATGGACATCTCTTTAGGAAAAATCCCTATTTAAGACAGAGTAACGATAAAATGATGAAATATATACTGAAATGACTGATTTTAAAGGAAAAGATCCAGGAAGCAGCTGTATAATTAATTAGCTATAACAAAATAATAAATGTTCGCGTTGGGATGATGAAACATGTTTAATTATTTCTGACATGATTTATTTTCACATTAAAAACTTTATTAAACCCTGTCAAATCCATCGCATCGCATATTTTTGAACTTGTTTTGTGAAGCGAATTTATTTAACAATTTTTACGTCATGCGATATGTGATTTTGCGATATCGCGAAATCGCAAAATCGCCTTTATCGGGATATCGCAACATCGGAATATTGATAAGTGATGTCTTAAGTTTTGAATGTATATGTGTGATGTGCGATTTATGATGCGTCTTGCGAAATTTATTCACAAATCACAAATCGAGATTTCATGTTTTGTGCTTGACTTTTAATGGGAAAAGGATTATGCGAGATGCGATTTGCGATAGGGTGATCACAAAGATATGAAAATGGAATTTATTAATTTTTTTTTTGTTTTGTTTTATTTTAAAAAAAAATAATGTTTTGGAATTTATTTATTTTTATTCAAAATGAAAAAATACATTTTAAGAAGGGTCCCTATTTATTTTATCAAAATTTTAAACTATTTTGAAAATGAAAATGGGGGGTTTGTTGCATAGCACAACAGATTTTTATGTATGAATACAATTTTTTATGAGTTTATAATGAGAACATGTTAACTAGTTACTATTATGGATATCATGACCTTATTTATATTTGAGTTGATGTGTTGTGAAGTTATATCGTGCTAATGTAGATTGATATCGAAGATAAGATAACCTCCCCTTAAGATACATTAAGGTATGAGTTTGATCCACGTGGATATTGGTGGCCACCCGCATATTCCACTTGGACCCCCACCATTGTTTCTTTCAGTTTTTTAGTTTCCTTAATTGTAGCACAATTTATTATTTTTGGCAGTTTTTCGAGTCCCGAACTTCCAGAGTCGTTTTGAGGCCCTAAATGACGTTTTTTGTGAAAATCACCTCCAAGTGAATATGGGTCTTCAATTCAATATTTTATATCAACAACTGTAGTTCTTAGATATATCTTTATGACGAGGTATCATGTGCATCAAACAAAGATCTTATGCCAAATTTACAACCTCGGGAAATTGATGTACCAATTTACCCCAACGGGGCTCATAGTTTGGTGTTTCATATCCTAGGGTTAGGTTTTTGTATGTTTAGGGTTTTCTATTGTTTCTCAATAATAAATATGCCTTTGAGCCTCATTGTACCATAGTTCAGAGGACTGTAGCAGCCACATATCTTCTCAGATATAAGCTACGAGTGCCCTAGCTAGTTTATTTCCATTATGTATGTAATCATATTTCAGTTATGCGATATTATTGAAATGAAGTGTTATTTATGCTGCATCTCTATGTTTATGTGTATTTATGTATTTTATGGCATTCTTGCATAATTCTGGATTAGTGGTATCAAAGCGGCTTTCACTTTCTCAATCCTTCTTTGCATGTCCCCAACGAGGTCGGGGTATAAGGAGTTAAGGCTCGATCTGGTTGAACCTTTGCAAGATCAGCCTCGTGAACCCCGACAACCGCCCATGGGGGATGAAAAGAAATATGAGGGAGCAGGAGATCCTATCAAAATATTGCTCGAGGAGGCCCTCAAGAAACAAAGGAATGCGATGATGGATAACTTTGCCCATATTCTTCAATGATTGCCCACTAGCGGCGCATATGCATCCAACAGCCACTCTGGAGGCATAAATCCTTTTAAGGTACAAGTAAAATTAACATTCCCATATTTGAGGGCCAAATAGATGCATACATCATAGATAGAAAGTTGAATCTATTAGAAGGGTATTTCTCGGTTCATGACTTTTCCAACTGGAAAAAGATTATATTTTCACTCCTCAAATTCGCCCCCCATTTCAAGGACTGGTGGGAAACCTACTGTGAGCAAAAGGATGAGAGGGAACCCTCTCTATTTTCGGCCGTACCCACTTGGAATTCTTTCCAAGACACCACTAAGGAACAATATTATCCTATGGGGAGCCATGAGGACAATTACATACAATGGACTATGTTGTGGCAGCAAAGGGATCAAGATGTGCATGAGCTGATGAATCTGTTCCATACCCTGTGCACAAAATTGGGTATCAAAGATTTGGAGAAACATTTGGTGTTGATGCAGTTGTCTGCACAGATACATTCAAGAGGAAATGGAGTTTGTCGAAATATCCTCGCTTGGTCCAGCATATTGGTATGTTGCCAAGATTGAACATAAGTTCAAACAGAAGAAGCGAGACTTTGAACCTGTGAATCAGAAGCAAGGGAAAGGTGCCCTCAAACTGCAAAACAAAGGAAAAATCCAAGGCGGGGCGGCCCAGGATAAACTTCCAAAGCCGCAAGCAAGGAACAAAACTGCGAAGCCAAAGAAGGAAATGGGAAAGTGGTGTGAGTTCCTGTTGTACTGTGCAACAACCCTCCCCATTTCAATTTATTTATTTATTTATTAATTTTTATAAGAAATGGGTCCCCTTTTTTTTTCTCTTCTTTCTTTATTTTTAGATTCAATAAATTTTCCTAGCTTCGCTTATTGCAAATATTAAAGAAAGAACTTTGTATATATGTAAATATTAAAAGGAAATCAAATGAATCATAAAACAAAGCAAAGCCTAAACATACGCCTTTCTCGCATTTCACGAAGTATGAAAGGAAAAACTCAATATTTCATTTGCTAAAAAGTTTCGATGCGATAAAGTGAATCGCTAAATCGCATATCACATAGTAATAAATTCAAAAGCTTTCTCCATCATTTCGATGCAATAGATCGGATCGCAAAAGCGCATATTGCATTAAACATAAGGTTAATTCTTCCATTTTAAAAGTTCCGATGCGATGAAGTCTTATCGCAATCGCAAATCGGCAAAATTATATCACAATTGGTCCCTTTTGAAAAGCTCCGATGCGATAAGTCCAATCGCAATCGCGAATCAACGGAAAAATTAATACATCCTGATGCGTTCATTTCAAAAGTTCGGACGCGATAAATTAAAAACAAACGCTCATCGCTCATCTCTCCAAATCACATAACTCATCGGCAATCACAATCGGAAGCTTCAAACAGTTGTCTTTAAACCAAGACTTTGAGATTACCAATTCCCGATGTACGATAATCTTTGATCGGAAATCAGATAAGTCATGACATTAACTCAAATGTAAATGCGCGATGTGACTTTCCATAATGGCATTTAAATTTTAAGACAAAAATCATTAAGTCAGATTCATGAACGAAATCCTTTGCAGTTTTTTTTTTTTTTTTTTACAATAATATAAAGTTCCTTTAAAAGATTTTCTTTTACATGACGCTGTTTATTCTTCGTTGTTTTCCTCCTGATTCTAAGATAATTTTTCATCATTTCCCACTTATTTACAGATCTGTAGAACAATTATTCCACTTATTTGCAGACCTGTTAAAATGCTTCCAGTCAGAGAAAATGTCGAAGAAGCCTAAGAAAGCAAAGGTTACCACCATCCCAAAGGAAAATCCAGCCAAAGTTAAGCTAATAATCGATACTACATGCCTTGGTATCGGAAACACTTCTTGGGAATGGGTTTATAATCTGCTTGAAGCTGAAAATCCCATTGTGACAAAAGAAAAAGCGACAGTGCCAAATGAAGACTCAGAATTAGATAATCCCCTCAAAGAACTAGTAGACTCTTATCTTCATAGAGTAGCGGCTCGAGCAAATGTACTTCTGTACTATGATTTAGTACGATGGATAATAGAGGGCATAAAAATTATAGACAGAGCATTTTTCACATCTGGTGGGAAGATGTTCGGATCCTTTAAATCAGAGGATATCAAGGAAATGTATCATCTACCAGAGACTCAAAAGATATACAACAAAACATTTCTAGAGGATTTTGCTACAAAAAATGAAATAGAGTCAGACCTTATTAGAGAATGGAGGCAATCTCCAGAGAAACACAAGCACGAATCCTCACATAAGTGCTCTGTAGAATATCTAGCACCTCCCTATTGCTACACTGCTACCATGATATGCAGAATGTTTGGGATTGCCAATTATGTAAGGTTTTCTATTGAAATGGTACCTCTGATTGATGTCGCCATAAATTCTTATATTATGGATTGGTCAGTCATCCTATCCGATAAGATGGAAAATAAAATTCTTGATTATAGAAGGAATAGGCATATGTCTACCAAAACGACACCCCCATTTCATATGTGTGCTTACATTATAGATGCCATATGTTTCAATTCCAAGTTTCCCAGTTTAGGATGGAAATGGACTCCTCAGGATCCCACTCCTATCCATATCTATCATAAACATTTGTGGAAAGCCCATTACAAAAACCATGTATATAAGATTTTCCATGGATTTATACTGCCCATTCATCAAGCCATTTTTTACCAGACCCCCTCCACGGCTATCAAATAAGGCTAACCTTGACCTAAATCTAATTGGAAATTGGTTTGGAGATGAGAATTTCACTTACATCCGAATATTCGGAAGTGTAACCAACCCTCATGTTTTGCCTCTATACATTCCTGATAAATTACTAGCTCAGGAAATTTCCTATCAGATTACAGAGAAAGGTTTGTCCAAGAATCTTAAGACCTCCAAGAAACAAATGTGGCCTATATTTCCTATCAAAAGTGGATCTTACACTCTCCATGATTTCAGGCATGCAGAGAAAGAACCCTTGAAAATTAAGGAACTCAAACTAGCATTCATCGCCCCAAGGCAATATGACCCGAAGAAAATCACCCTTAATGTTGCATCTACGGTACAAATTGCCAAGTTTGAACATGAAGATGATAGTTTCGATGACCTATTTATCTCAGCTGAAATTTTTACACAGGTTCAACAACAAGCAAGTTCAAAACTGGAAACAAGCGATATGGAGAAATTCACGCTTTACAAGAATAAGAGGTTACTGACAATTCCTCTTGAACAGTTACAAATGACTCCTCTACTATCCCAAGAAGAACAAAAAGAAGAAAAGGAAAAAAAGGTTGATAATCAAACTGAACATGTAAACACAGGAAAAAAGGCTGACAGCTCCTCCGATATTCATATACATGTTAATTCAAAAGAATGTGAACAATTCGATCAACAAATTAAAGGACAAAATGATTTCCAGAAGCTGAATACAACACATACATCTATAATCACTTTTAAAGAGATAGTTGGTAATATCAACACTCCAGATGTTGAAATTATTGTTGAGAATCCATCTGAGGAGTTTGTGTTAAAATTTGAAGATATACTACCCTTGGACATTTTCTACAGTCCAAAGCATAAAGCTATGGTTAAGAGGAAACGAAAGAAAAGAAAACTTGAACACAATCTATTATCATATTCCCAGGCCGAATTGATGGATGTTGTTTGGAAAAACTCCAAAATTGATTCTTTAGAGGACTTAACAAAACTGTCTCAGTATGCAGGAGCCTGTACAACAGCAACCATGGATAAAGCTTCGGAGGTAAATTTGTTAATAAAGGAAAAAGACCAAATAATAGTGCAGCTAGAGCATCAATTAGTTGAAGAAAGACAATAGAATGAAGAACTTAAAGAACAATTAAATTCTCAAAGACAAAAGCTTGACCAGCAAGCTATACAAAAACAACAACAATTGTCCCAAGAGGTAAATGAATTATAGACATTGGTTCAAAGAGAAAAAGTGGCCAAGGAGGAACATAATGCAATATTGCAAGCAAAACTGCAAAGATTTAAAGATTATCCTTAGGTATATCAATTCAAGAAGGAAGCCCTTGAATCAAATAAAACGTTATCATTACAGCTTGATATTTTATCCCAGAAGATAACAATGGTTGATCCTTTATATGAAATAACCATGTTGCTTGCAGAGAAAACAACAAACTCAAGACTTGAATTTGAAGATGCCGATGAGAAAATCTCAGAATTTCTCACATGGCAAGAAACAGATCAAGGAATTGTAGCTAATTTGCCTAAAATTCAAGAAGCACATAAAGAAATTCTGTTTGCAGAATGGGAGGCACAATTAATTAAAATAGAGAGAGCCATTTCCAGGGTGAGAGTTTTAATGAACAATGTGGTAGAGTTAATTAATGATAACCTACATACTGCTAACTTAATCTCCGATCACATTCCAGGACAAATTCCGAAGGTCAAAGAGTTAGAAAAACAATGGGAGCAAGAATTGAAAAGCAGGTACCAAAAAATTGATGCAATACAAGAGCTAACATGGGATACATTCTGGTCATATCTAGTCAAACCGTACAACCAACAATTGACTATGAAATGTCTCTCCCATGCTATTGCTAATATGCTTCTAGAATTTTTTGATGCCACCTACACCGGTCAACTACATTCTCGTCTGAGTCATCCGCCAGAAGTCAAAGATATGTTATCAATATGCCAGCTGCACACATCAGATACGTAAGAAGTATCTTAGATCTATTCTGATGGGAACCGGCCAATCTATTTTTGTAAAATCTCATCCCCATCTTTCATGATCTGGTATTCACAACAACATCTAAGCGATGTTTAAGATAGTTTGTTAGAATTTTTAGTATTATTTAAACCCCTTTCATGTATTTAGAAAGGGTCCTGAATTTTTAATAATTTTTGACTTGGAAGATACACTTTTGTACTTCTAAATATATTATTTTTATGATGGATCACATTCTGTGATTTTCTGAGGAATCATTTTTAAGAGTCTGCACTTTTGCGTCTTGGAGATAGTTCTAAGTGAAAGAACAGTATCGGAGTATCAATTGCATCAGATAATTTTAAATGTATCTGGTATTTATATCCTTTCTGTTTCATTTTTCTTATGCGATAAAATATTCCTATTAAAATTGCTATTGTTTATATATATATATATATATATATATATGTTTCTAAAAACATTTCTCTGTTATATCATTTATGAAAATATAGAAATGTTATCTTTCATAGTATGTATAGAAAATATAGAGATATAAATCTGTGAATATGATACGTTCTTATAACTATGTTTAACTTCTTAAACAGAGTTATCATCATATGAAATCTCATCTTTCTTTTAAATAAATAAGTCATCTTTATGATTGTTTGTTTAAATGAAATTATTCTTAAATCGTGTTCATCTTTAAATACCCGGGTTAGTTTAGAGTTATTTGTATTTATCAAGCGGTAGATTAAATATCAAAATTTCACCATCCATTATACAAACACCTCATCACCAACTCATTCCATTTATTACTGGGAAACTGGTCCCATATTATCCAGTCGGAGCCACTATCACAAATGGAAAAGGAGCTGTACCAAGGTCGAGACCTGGTGGTTTCCCCAATGTTTGAAGCTAGGATTTTAGGGGCTTCAACATTTTTGGCGCTATAAGGAGGGCCTAAGCTATGAATGGCAAGTAAATCCAAATCCACAGGCTATTCTAAGAGCAATTCACCCTCATCACCTTCTTCAACTTCTCCTTCATCCCAAATCTCTAAGGAAGAAGTTGAATAGAAAATTACTACACCCACTGCCAAAACCCTAAATATATCAGAGGAATCATTTTTTAAATCACCTGAGGTACAATCATTAATTCATAAACTCAAAGGGTTTTCATTGTCACAAGAGGAATCTGAGCTATCCCAAGGCAATGTTTCTTCACAATACATTCCTTCTCAACCTCTTACTAGATTGCAAAGTGAAAAACTTGGTATTTTACCAACTGAACTTCCTCTGCCAAGTCGAAAAAGAGCTAGAAAAACACCTTTAGAGTCAGATAGTGAGACTTTTTCATCACTATCATCCAGATCTTTCACATCATTTCCATCTACTTCCCAACTTCAAATCACAATCCAAAAAAGTACAGCTGTTTCAACATCTACTCAATCGCCTTCAATTGCTCCTTCAGCTTCCTCTACCATTAGTACAAGGATGACACAACGTCAACAAAGACCATGGAACAATCTAGGAGTTGTTTCAATGCCTACACCTTTGAGTCAATTACCAGCTAATCTTGAAAAATGGTTACCAAATTTTAGTCTCGACCTTGGCATAGTAGCTGAAGAACACATTAACAACTTCATGTTGTCTGTAAATTTAAATGGAGTAACACAAGAAGATGCTGTAGTCATACTATTTCCATACACTTTGCAAGGAGCGACGGGATCTTGGTATTTTTCATTACCATCGGGATCCATTACTAGCTGGGATATTTTTCAAGAACAATTCCTAAGAAAATTCGGAGATGATAGGTCAATAACAACTCTGATTAATGATCTCCCTAATTTGAAATCAGAATCCAAAGAACTCATCAAAGATTTCAACTCCTGATTTAACAAGCTATTGAATAAAATTCCTACAACATCAAAACCTAGTGAAGAAGTCCGAAGTGAATGGTATATATCTGCTTTACCTTCAAACATAACCATCTTTGTAGATAGAGCTGCTAAACCCACACTAGCTGAAAATATGAAGGAAGCAATCGCAGTAGAAAAATGTATCATTTATTTAGATAAAAAGATTGCTAATGAGGAGAGAAAGTCCAAAAAAATTACCTTCAAAGATGATTCAAAAAAGAAAGCACCTAAAGATCCATATGATATGGAAGGATTACAAAAAGTCCTGAAGACTATGTCTAATGAAATGGTTGAAATTAAAAAATAGGTAGCTGAAACTTCCACTAAAAGGCCTTTTAGGAATTTTAAAAGAAATCAGACAACTGAATCTAAACCACCTAATGCAATATCTAATGCAGAGTCAGATTTAGAGGAAGAGGAAGAAGAAGATGCACTTCTGTAATAAGAAGAAAACGAAGAAGAAAAATTAGTTGAATGCCATGGTATGTGGGATTTTATTTTGCCTAACTCAGATAATGAAAATGAACAAAAAGCTCTCCCAGTGAGTACAAGGAGTAATAGTACAGCAGAACCTGTTCAAACATCTCCCAAGAAGAAAAATTCAACTTCGATTACTAAAGATAAAACTCCTGTAAAGAAAGCTTCTCCTTCACCTACCCAAAATCAATCATTATCTTCTAATTCTCCATCAACATCTAAAATGCTAGTAGTGTCTGATTCTATGGATTATAACATTATAGAAGATATGAAGAAGACCAAAGAAAATATTTATTTGCATGAACTCAGCAAGCTCAAACCTCAATAGAAGCTTTTGTTAAAAAAACTAAATGCAGTGCCTGCTTCTCCTCTCCCAAATGGTGTAACATCCAAAGCAGCCAAAGGATCAGGTAAGCCACCACCCGATAAAGTAGATGCTACCTATACTATTTTAATTGGAGATAGATCTAATTCACAGACACCTCCTTTCCTCTTAATGTACGAGATATGTAATAGGAATTTACATAACTGCTTGATAGATTCAGGGGCATCATCAAACATAATTCCAGCCTCAGTGTGCTCTAAATTAAACATTGAACCCATAAATATGCAGTTCATATTGTCCAATTAGATCGAAGTAAAGTACAAGTTGTAGGAGAGATTAATTTAGTCACTATTAGACTAGCAGCTAATCCTAGAATAGTTCAGAGAATTGATATATTGATTGCAGACATCCCTGAGTTTTATGGTTTAATTTTAAGCATGGATTAGTCTGAAAAACTCCATGGATACATTTCTACCGATTGGTCTCACATGTGGCTTCCCTATAAAGGGAAACCTAATCAAATTAAGATTGAGCAAGAGAAACACATGACTCATATAGTAACAGAGTTTGAACAGGAAAACCAACCTGTACCTTTCAATAATAACATTCTTGGAAATTACTCAGTCGAGTCATTCTTTGGAAATTTTAATGCCCAACAATCACCTTTCTTTGTAAATAGTTTCACTTCACAAGTTGAAAATTTCTCACATATTGATACTTCAAGATGTATTAATATTGATGATCAATCTGTAGATAAGTCTTTATTTTGGTCTTTGTATTTTGATGGATCAAAGTCCAATGATGGTGCAGGAGCAAGATGCATTTTAGTTAATCCAGAAGGGGAAAGAACTATGTTGTCATGCAGATTACAATTTGAGTGTACAAATAACATTGCAGAATATGAAGCCTTGATTCAAGGACTTTAGAAAGCAATAGGGTTGAATGTTAAATATATGAAGGTATATGGTGATTCTGAAATTGTCATCAGGCAAGTAAGAATTACTATTCATTGTCTTTCAGGCCATCTTAAACATTACCAAACCCAGGTTCAAGATCTTACAACTCATTTTATAACTTTCAATATTTCCCCTATTCCTAGATCTCAGAATTCAGCAGCTGATTTATTAGCTATTGTTGCTTCTAAGCTCCTTCCAACTGAGGATTATAGTCCTGATAGGTTTTCAGTTGAATTAATATTTCGACCATCTGTCCCTGATAATGTTACCAACTAGCAAGTGTTCAATCATGATGAAGATATTCTAAATTTCTTAACCTCGGAGAAATCTTATGATGATCAAATAGTTGATGAAAGTGATCATGATTTTCAAATAAAATAAAAAACAATGAAAATTCCATTCCGAAATCTGTGGTAAAACTTGACGATCTCTATGATATCAAAGATAGATTAAAAAATGTTACTAATGCCAAAATTCAAAGTTCAACTTTAAAGTTTGAGTTAATAAATATTGGTACTGAATCTAAACCACAAAATGTCAATCTAGGACTCGGGCTAACACAAGAAGAAAGGTTTGTTTTCGTCAAACTTCTAAACAAATACATAAGTGTTTTTGCTTGGAATTACGAATATTTGAGAACTTATGATACTTCTATCTTTCAACATACAATTCCAATGATCTCCGATGTAAAACCAATTCAACAAAAGTTAAGGAAGATTCATCCCAAATTGGAAATTCAAATTAAAACAGAGTTGAATAAACTCTTGAAAGCTAGAATTATTTTCCCTGTTAGACATTCGAATTGGGTCTCGAATTTGGTACCTGTTAGGAAGAAGAATGGAGATATTAGGATTTGTATAGATTTTAGAAATCTCAACAAGGCATGTCAAAAGGATAATTTCCCATTACCTACAATGGAACAGATACTTCAAGCAGTAGCAGGTTCTGAATTAATGTCTTTTCTTGATGGTTTTTCAGGATATAATCAGGTACTGGTGCATCCCGATGATAGATTGAAAACACATTCAGAACTAAATGGGGAACATATGCCTACCAAAAAATTCCTTTTGGTTTGATAAATGCTAGAGCTACCTTCCAAAGAGCCATGGATATAGCTTTCAAAGGTTTGATTAATATGTCAGTCATTGTCTACCTAGATGACATAACTATCTATTCAAAGAAAAGAACTAACCATCTACATGATTTAAAACAGATCTTTGAATGATGTAAAAGGCATGGCATTTCTTTGAATCCAAAAAAATCATTCTTTGATCTAAATGAAGGGAAACTCTTAGGATTTATTGTATCTAAAGATGGCATATATATTGAACCTGACAGAATAAAAGAGATTTCTGATATCCCTTTTCCACATAATAAGAAATCCATGCAGTCAAATTTAGGACAGATAAATTTTGTAAAAAGATTTGTTCCTGATTTTTCTCATATAATTTTACCTTTGCAAACTATGATTAAGAAAAATTCGGTTTTCAAGTGGGGACATAAAGAAAAAGAAGCCTTTGGTTCAATCAAACATGCAATTATTAATGCTCCAGCATTGATTACTCCTAATTTTTCTAATCATAGTATTTGGTATACTCTAGGCATTGAAACATCTTATGCTGTCGTTTTGACACAACTCAATGATCAGCAGATTGAAGCACCTATATATTTTTTTAGTTCAAATATGCAAGGAGCTGAACATAACTATTCAGAAGTAGAAAAACAAGCTTTTGCTGTGTTTAAATCTATCAAACATTTTAGGCCATATCTCCTAAAAACGCATACAAAAGTCATTGTCCCATTTTCTGTAGTGAGACAATTGCTAGTACAAAGAGAAGTAGGAGAAAAAAGGGCCAACTGGGTAACAACATTACAGGAATATGAAATTGAAATTAAACCAGCTAGAATTGTTAGGGGACAAGGTTTTTGCAGGTTATTAGCAGGAGCTTCCAATATTCCAGAACATCTAGATCAAGATAATACTGTTCAAGTAAACGAGATAAGTATCATAAATTCTGAATCTCAATATGTTGATATGATCTTTTAATTAAAAAATGGGTATGCTCCTCCTAATCTCAACAATAAAAGTAAGCATGCTTTAAGATTAAAAGCTAAAAACTCTGAAATCATTGATGATGTGTTATTCAGAATAAATTATGATTCCATTTTTCTAAGATGTCTAGAGAAAACTGAAGCACACAAGGTTTTGCAGGAATTACATGATGGACTAGTAGGTGGACATTTTGGAGGAGACACTACAGCTCACCAGATAATTTATGCTGGATATTATTGGCCTACTTTGTTTAAAGATGCCCTTGATTTTGTAAGGAAATGTGAGACTTGCCAAACTGCCAGTGGGAGACAACGGAAACCAACTTTTCCTTTACAACCAGTAAACATTGAGCAACCATTTGAACAATGGGGACTTGATATTATTGGAGAAATCATTCCACATTCTTCCAAGAAACACATATACATCCTTACAACAATGGATTACTTCACAAAATGGGTAGAATAAATTCCTTTAAAGGTAGCCAATTCTGATGCAATCATTGAATTCATTGATCAATTCATCATTACTAGGTTTGGTGTACCTAATGCCGTTGTTTGTGATAATGCATCTTATTTTTCTGGAAATAGTATAATGGAATTTTCTCTCAAAAGAGGTTTCAAGTTAAAATATTATGCAAATTATTACCCTAAGGTAATGGTTTTGCAGAATCAACTAATAAAAATCTCATTAAAATCATCAAAAGAACGATAGATAAAAATCAAAAGAATTGGCATAAGTCTTTGATTTTTTCACTATGGTTGATCATATAAGTCAGAAATATTCAATCGGTACTTCACCTTTCAATCTTGTGTATGGGAAAGAAGCCGTAATACCTTCAAACCTAGCTTTCCCATATCTAGCCCTAGTACAATTTATTGAAGAAAATCCTTCATCTTCTGTCCAACTAAGATTTGATCAAATCCTCAAATTAGATGAAGAAAGGGAAAAAGCCAAAATCACTCATGCTAAACATCAACAACTTATAAAATCTTCTTTTGATGCAAATTCTATTGGATCTAAAACATAACAAATCGGTGATCTTGTTTTGAAATGGGACAAAGCACACGAAGATAAAGGAAAACATACTAAATTTCAAAAGATGTCACTTGGACCATTCCAAATCATTGAAAAGATAGGCTCATCAACATTCATATTACAAGATCTAGCAGGAAAGAGAGATTCTCTTCCTATGAATGGGATTGTTTTGAAAAAATTCTTTTCCTAAGAAGGCAACCCCTTCTTACCTGTATATATTCATTATGCAAGTTTGTTTGTTTTATAAATAATGTTGTTAATATTCTTCCATTGACCTTTTACTTTTGAAAACAATATTTAAGAAAATACTGTGAATACTTGTTTATGTAGATAGAAATTTTTAAGGAAGTGATTACAGTTTTGGAAAGTTAAAATAAAATTTAAAACTCTGAAAACTTATTTTAATATTTTCAAAATCTTTTGAAACCTTGAAAATATTGTAAATCATTCGAAATTTTATAAAGTAGAGAGAGGTTATTTATAAAAAGTAAGAAAATTTTCCAAATTTGGCACTTAAAACTCTAAAAGGTCATCCATTGACTCTTAAGGAGAGAATCATTCACCCCATCCACTAAGGTTATGATTTTTTAGAATGTAATTCTAAAAAATTGTGTGTCTAATATAAAAGATAAGAGGTCTCATCACGAGCCTACTTACTATGATCACAGGGAAGTAATCAAACTGACATTACCACTTCTGCATACCAAAACAGGGTAATGGCTTATAATCATAAAGATAAGGGATCTCATCACGAGCCAACTGGTTCAGTTTAGTTACAACCAGTGAATGGCATTGTTATCAACTGGCTCCCAAACCAGGACAATGGCTTTTAAGTTAAAAGAATAAAAGAAACAAAAGATAGAATATCTTTATGAATGTATCTTTTAAAAATTTATACTCTTAGATGGATGGGATAATGGATGATTACTGGTTAAAAGGTAACCCTGTTGAGACTATAGACATTTGCAGGCAGCAGAGGCACTACCTATGACAAAAGAGTAAATTACAAGCTAAATTGGAGAAGCCCCCTACTTTATCCTTATCAACCAATCAAAGCTTGATGAAACCAAAAATGTTTTTATTTTAAGGGATTAAAAAGAAATTGTAAATAATTCCTAATTTTATTTTTCTGAGATAGTTTTCTTTGTTCTCGAATCTTTCTACTTACAAAAAAAATTAGTGTTCACTTTTTTCAGAGATAACTATTTCTCCCAGTGAATCGCCAATTGTTGTACTGTGCAACAACCCTCCCCATTTCAATTTTTTTTATTTATTAATTTTTATAAGAAATGGGGCCCTTTTTTTCCTCTTCTTTCTTTCTTTTTAGATTCAATAATTTTTCCTATCTTCGCTTATTGCAAAGATTAAAGAAAGAACTTTGTATATATGTAAATATTAAAAGGAAATAAAATGAATCATAAAACAAAGCAAAGCCTAAACATAAGCCTTTATCGCATTTCACAAAGTATGAAAGGAAAAACTCAATATGCCATTTGCCCAAAAGTTCCAATGTGAAAAAAGTGAATTGCTAAATCGCATATCACATAGGAATAAATTCAAAATATTTCTCCATCATTCTGATGCGATAGATCAGATCGCAAAAGTGCATATCGCATTAAACATAAGGTTAATTCTTCGCTTTGAAAATTTCCGATGCGATGAAGTCTTATCACAATCACAAATCGGAAAAATTATATCACAATTGGTCCCTTTTGAAAAGCTCCGATGCGATAAGTCTAATCGCAATCGCGAATCGACAGAAAACTTAATACATCCTTATGCGTTCATTTCAAAAGTTCTGATGCGATGAATTAAAAAAAAAAAACGCTCATCGCTCCAAATCACATTACTCATCGGTAATCACAATCAGAAGCTTCAAACGGTAATCTTTAAACCGAGACTTTAAGATTTCCGATCTTCGATGTACGGTCATCATTGATCGAAAATCAGATAAGTCATGACATTAACTCAAATGTGAATGCGCGATGTGACTTTCCATAATGGCATTTAATTTTTAAGACGGAAATCATTAAGTCAGATCCATGAACGAAATCCTTTGCAAATTGGTTTTTTTTTTCAATATTATAAAGTTTCTTTAAATGATTTCCTTTTACATGACGTTGTTTATTCTTCGTTGTTTTCCTCCCGATTCTAAGAGAAATTTTCATCATTTCCCACTTATTTACAGATCTGTAGAATAGTTATTCCGCTTATTTGTAGACCTTTTAAAATGCTTCCAGTTAGAGAAAATGTTGAAGAAGCTTAAGAAAGCAAAGGTTACCACCATCCCAAAGGAAAAACCGGCCAAAGTTAAGCTAATAACTGATACTACATGCCTTGGTATCGAAAATACCTCTTGGGAATGGATTTATAATCTGCTTGAAGCTGAAAATCCCACTGTGACAGAAGAAAAAGCGACAGTGCCAGATGAAGACTCAGAATCAGATAATCCCCTCAAAGAACTGGCAGAATCTTATCTTCATAGAGTAGCGGCTCGAGAAAATTTACTTCTGTACTATGATTTAGTACGATGGGTAATAGAGGGAATAAACATCACAGACATAGCATTTTTCACAGCTGGTGGGAAGATGTTCAGATCCTTTAAATCAGAGCATATTATGGCAATATATCATCTACCAGAGCCTCAAAAGATCTACAACAAAGCATTTCTAGAGGATTTCGATACAAAAAATGAGATAGAGTAAGACCCTATTAGAGAATGGAGGCAAGATCCAGAGAAACACAAGCATGAATCCTCAGGTAATTACTCTGTATAATCTCTAGCACCTCCCTATTGCTACACTGCTGCCATGATATGCAGACTATTTGGGATTGCCAATTCTACAAGGTTTTCTATTGAAATGGTACCTCTGATTGATGCCGCTGTAAATTATTATATTATGGATTGGTCAGTCATCCTATCTGATAAGATAGCAAATAAAATTCTTCATTATATAAGGAATAGGCATATGTCTACCAGAACGACACCTCCATTTCATATGTGTGCTTACATTATAGATTCCATATGTTTCAATTCCAAGTTTCCCATTTTAGGATGGAGATGGACTCCTTAGGATCCCACTCCTATCCATATCTATCATAAACATTTGTGGAAAGCCCATTACATAAACCATGTATATAATATTTTCCATGGATTTATACTGCCCATTCATCAAGCCATTTTTAACAAACCCCCTCTGCGGCTATCAGATAAGGCTAACCTTGACCTAAATCTAATTGGAAACTGGTTTGGAGAGGATAATTTCACTTACATCCAAATATTCAGAAGTGTAACCAACCCTCATGTTTTGCCTCTATACATTCTTGATAAATTACTAGCTCAGGAAATTTCATATCAGATTACAGAGAAAGGTTTGTCCAAGAATCTTAAGACCTCCAAGAAACAAATGTGGCCTATATTTCCTCTCAAAATTGGATCTTACACTCTCCATGATTTCAAGCATGCAGACAAAGAAACCTTTAAAATTAAAGAACTCAAACTAGCATTCATCGCCCCAAGGCAATATGACCAGAAGAAAATCGCCCTTAATGTCGCATCTACGGTACAAATTGCCAAGTTTTAACATGAAGATGATAGTTTCGATGACCTATTTGTCTTAGCTGAAATTTTTACACAGGTTCAACAACAAGCAAGTTCAAAACTAGAAACAAGCAATATGGAGAAATTAACGCTTTACAGGAACAAGAGGTTACTGAAAATTCCTCTTGACCAGCTACAAACGACTCCTCTGCTATCCCAAGAAGAACAAAAAGAAGAAAAGGGAAAAAATATTGATACTCAAACTGAACAAGTAAACACAGGAAAAAAGGCTGACAGTTCCTCTGATATTGATATACATGTTAATTCAAAAGAATGTGAATAGTTCGACCAACAGATTAAAGGAAAAAATGATTTCCAGAAGCTGAATACAACACAGACATCTATCATCATAGTTAAAGAGATAGTTGGTAATATCAACACTCCAGATGTTGAAATTATTCCTGAGAATCCATCTGAGGAGATTGTGTTAAAATTTGAAGATATAACACCTTTGGACATTTTCTACAGTCCAAAGCATAGAGCTGTGGTTAAGAGGCAACAAAAGAAAAGAAAACTTGACCACAATCTATTATCATATTCCCAGGCCGAATTGATGGATGTTGTTTGGAAAAAATCCAAAATTGATCCTTCAGAGGACTTAAAAAAACTATCTTAGTATGCAGGAGCCTATACAAAAGCAACCATGGATAAAGATTCGGAGGTAAATTTGTTAATAAAGGAAAAATACCAAAGAATAGTGCAGCTGGAGCAACAATTAGTTGAATAAAGACAACAAAATGAAGAACTTAAAGAACAATTAAATTATGAAAGACAAAAGCTTGACCAGCAAGCTATACAAAAACAACAACAACTGTCCCAAGAGGTAAATGAATTACAAACATTGCTTCAAAGAGAAAAAGTGGCCAAGGAGGAACATAATGAAATATTGCAAGCAAAACTGAAAATATTTAAAGATTATCCTGAGGTAGATCAATTCAAGAAGAAAGCCCTTGAATCAAATAAAACGTTATCATTATAGCTTGATATTTTATCCCATAAGATAATAATGGTTGATCCTTTAAGTGAAATAACCATGTCGCTTGCAGATAAAACAACAAACTCAAGACTTGAATTTGAAGATGCCGATGAGAAAATCTCAGAATTTCTCACATGGCAAGAAACAGATCAAGGAATTGCAGCTAATTTGCCTAAAATTCAAGAAGCACATAAATAAATTCTGTTTGCAGAATGGGAGGCACAGTTAATTAAAATAGAGAGTGCCATTTCCAGGGCGAGAGTTTTAATGAACAATGTGATAGACTTAATCAATGATAACCTGCATACTGCTAACTTAATCTCCGATCACATTCCAGGACAACTTCCAAAGGTCAAAGAGTTAGAAAAACAATGGGAGCAAGAATTGAATAGTAGGTACCAAAAAATTGATGCAATACAAGAGCTAACATGGGATACATTCTGGTCATATCTAGTCAAACCATACAACCAGCAATTGACTATGAAATGCCTCTCCCATGCTATTTCTAATATGCTTCCAGAATTTTCTGATGCCACCTACACTGGTCAACTACATTCTCGTCTGAGTCATCCACTAGAAGTCAAAGATATGTTATCGATATGACAATTGTACACATCAGATACATAAGAAGTATCTTAGATCTGTTCTGATGGGAATCACCAATCTATTTTTGTAAAATATCATCCCCAACTTTCATGATTTGGTATTCACAACAACATCTAAGCGATGTTTAGAATAGTTTGTTAAAATTTTTAGTATTATTTATACCCCTTTCATGTATTTAGAAAGGGTCCTGAATTTGTAATAATTTTTGACTTGGAAGATACACTTTTGTACTTCTGCACTTTTGCGTCTGTTGGGTATACGACCAAAGTCCCACATTGACTAGAAGTGGGGAGGATCATGGGTATATAAGGATGGACAAATATCTCCATTGGTATGAGGCCTTTTGGGGTAAATCCCATAAGCAAAGCCATGAGGGGTTAGGCCCGAAGTGGACAATATCATACCATTGTGGAGATATGTGGTGTCCAGAATCCTTACAAGTGGTATCAGAGCCATGCCCCGAAGTTACCGAAGTGGATGAATCCTCGAATGCCGAACGAAGGTGGTGGGCCCCGGTAATATCATGATGGGATCCATGGATGAGCTCAGTTAGACATGCGGTATGCTCCGAATTCTTCATGGACGTGTTCTGGTCCCAACACGGTGAAGAGGAGTTGACCTAGGATAGAGCAAGCTCTCGAGGCAGGTGGTGCTCCATGTAAGGCGTGTGCTTCCAATGCATTGGAGCGGAGAATCCTGGTTGGTAGAGAGTGGACGGATGGATAATCTTTTGAGGGGAGGCTCGATGGTCCTTTGTTCGAGGGGAGGATTGTTGGGTATACGACCAAAGTCCCACATTGACTAGAAGTGGGGAGGATCATGGGTATATAAGGATGGACAAATATCTCCATTGGTATGAGGCCTTTTGGGGTAAATCCCATAAGAAAAGCCATGAGGGGTTAGGCCCGAAGTGGACAATATCATACCATTGTGGAGATATGTGGTGTCCAGAATCCTTACAACATCTTGGAGATAGTTCTAAGTGAAAGAAAAATATCAGAGTATTAATTGCATCATATAATTTTAAATGTATTTGGTATTTCTATCCTTTCTGTTTCAGTTTTGTTATGCGCTGAAATATTCCTATTAAAATTTCTATTGTTTATATATATATGTTTCTAAAAACATTTCTCTGTTATATCATTTATGAAAATATAGAAATGTTATCTTTCATAGTATGTATAGACAATATAGAGATATAAATCTGTGAATACGATGCGTTATTATAACTCTTTTTAACTTCTTAAACATAGTTATCATCATATGAAATCTCATCTTTCTTTTAAATAAATAAGTCATCTTTATGATTGTTTGTTTAAATGAAATTATTCTTAAATCTTGTTCATCTTTAAATACCCGGGTTAGTTTAGAGTTATTTGTATTTATCAAGCAGTAGATTAAATATCAAAATTTCACCATCCATTATACAGACACCTCATCACCAACTCATTCCATTTATTATTGGGAAACTGGTCCCATATTATCCAGTCAGAGCCACTATCACAAACGAAAAAGGAGATGTACCAAGGTCCGGACCGTGAGGTTTCCCCAATGTTTGAAGCTAGGATTTTAGGGGCTTCAACAGTTCCATAAGAGCTCCACTCAGAACACAAGTGAGTGTCAGGCCAAACAATCATTGGTGGCCGAGCTGAAGGCTTTTGAATTAGCCGCATGCTACGATTCTTAATAAGAACCCGACAAGGGGAGTGACAAATGGTAGCAAATTATCGATGCGGAGCCCAACACGATTGTTTCCACCACGAAGATCTAGAGGGAGGAACCAAAATATTCAGAGGAGGAAGAAAACCTCTTCCATTCCCAGATGTGGGTAAAGGGTTCTCCATTGCAGTTCATTGTCGATAGTGAGAGCCAAAATAACCTCATTTCAACAGAGGTCGTGAAGCAGCTGGGCTTGCCGACCACAACTAACACACAGTTGTACACCATCGGGTGGCTTCCCCAAGGATTGGTTCTTCACGTCAGCCAGTTGTGTCGCCTTCCCTACAACATCGAGCCCTTCACGAATGAGGTATTATGTGGCATTTCCCCTCTTGATGTTTGTGATGTATTATTAGGCCATCCATATTTGTGGAAGCGACGTGTTGTGTATGAGTCCCAAGCTCATGCTATTATTGTTACTTTGGGAAATACGTTTTATAGGGTACTGGAGGTAGCACCACTTGCCACCGTTTCTTTGGTTACTGCAAAACAATGTAGTAAGCTTATTTCCAAAATCGGAAATTTTTTTTTTCCTAATGATCTGCCCTCAGGGAAAGAAGAAGGTTGTGGCCACGACCTCCAAACAGGGCTCCTTTGCATGACGACAACAAATGGATAAGGTCATGGAGGAGTATAGGGATATCTTCACCTCACCCGTAGGGGTTCCTCTGCACTGTCAGGTCAAGCACCCCATCGATATGACCCCAGGTGCATTGCTACTTAATGGACCAATCTATCGACACTCTATTATGGAGAACGATGAAATAAAGAGGTAAATTTAGGAGCTGTTTTAGAAAGGTCACATCCGATCAAGTTCATCGCCTTGTGGGAGGCTGATCATGTTGGTGGTGTAGAAGGATGGGACTTGGAGACTATGTATTGACTATCGAGCGCTAAACAAGATCAATGTCCGGAATAGGTACTCAATTCCATGAATTGATGACCTCCTGGACCAACTCAATGGTGAATTTTTTTATAGCAAGATCGACTTGAAGTCCAGTTATCCCCAGGTGCCAATCAAACCCTTCGATGTGTGGAAGACTGCCTTTAATGCCAAGGAGGGCCTGTTCGAATGGTTGGTCATGCCTTTCGGGTTGACAAATTCTCTTGAAGCATTCATGAGGCTGATGGACGACATATTGCGGCCATTCACCAACTCATTTTTAGTATTTTACTTGGATGACATCATGATCTTTAGCCAAACTTGGGAATAACACCTCCAAAAAATCCAACAGGTCCTCCAAACACTACAGAAACACAAGTTGTGTGCTAATTTGGAGAAGTGCACTTTTGGCATGACCCAGGTTCAATATCTGGGATGCATTATTGATGAGCAGGGGTTGCATGTGGATCCAACCGAGATCTAAGTCATTCAGGATTGGCCAACCCCAACCACTCTAACAGAGCCTCGCAACTTTCTGGGTCTTGATAATTTCTACTGCATGTTCGTGTTGGGATTCTCTCATATCCCTTAGCCCTTGAGTCAAGTCACCAAGGGAGGAGCGAAAGAAAAATTATTTTGGTTTGAATCTCAACAGAAGGCATTTGTAGAGTTGAGAAATCGTCTTTGATCTGCCCCAATGCTCACATTACCAAACTTGCAACAACCATTTGAAATCGAGACAGATGCCTCTAACTATGCTATTGGGGCAGTTATTACTCAAAACAGGCATCCAGTGGCATATCACAGTGAAACATTGTCCAAAACAGTTCGGAAGTATCCCACTTATGACAAAGAGATGTATTCCATTGTGAAGGATTGCTGAAAATGGAAGAATTACATTTTGGGAAGGAAACAATCATCCACATAGACCACCAACCCCTGCAGTTCATACAGAAACAAGGGAAGTTGTCAAACGATTGCCATTAGAAGTGGTCCACATATCTGAAAAAGTTTCATTTGAACGTCAAGTACAAGAATGGAAACACCAATAATGTTTCAGACTTCCTCAGCAGACCACCGATCGTGGTGCTAACGACCGTGCTTAACTGTTGTGGGCAGAAGACTTCTGATTGGTTGCTTCTCTACAAGAGCGATCCATAATTTGGCCACACATACAAGACACTCTTGGAGGGTAACCAAGTTCCAAAATTTCACCTCCAGGATGTATTGCTATGTCACCTAGGACACCTTTGTGTTCCTTCAAGCGAGCGTGCCAAGATGATTTTGGAAGCGCACTACAGTCGTGTCACTGGGAATTTTGAGGTTTAGAAAACAGTGGCAGTACTGCAGAAGTATTTATGTTGGCTGAACCTTTGAGAATATTTCACGAATTACTTTATTGAGCATATTCAACACATCCACCAACAGCTTCATGACATATTGGACAGAGCCAATGCTAAGTACAAACAATGACATGATCAACATCGGGTGCCGCACAACTTCTAGGTGGGCGAAAAAGTATGGCTACATTTGTAGAAGGAGCGCCTCGCTGGACCCCACCGAAAGCTTTTTCTGCTACAATATGGGACATACACCATCACAAAGGCTATAGGGGAAAGTGCCTTCGATCTCATTATTCCACCATTCCTTGGTTTTAAAATGGTTTTCACCTAATGTTCAATGTGGACTACCTTCGACCCTACTTTCCACCTCTACTGGATACATCCGACATGGAAGAAAAAATCACACCAACAGAGTTAAACCCAGACTACATGAAACAAGCCACAACTGATCGACTCATGGACACACAGATCAAGAACACCCACCAACAAAGGATCTAGCCATATCGAGTTGTCAAAGCAGGATAACTCCTTCACTAGGGCAAGTGGCTCGCTAGGGACCAAGTTCAACAAAAGTTTCCTCATCTCATGGAGGAACTTAACGCAATGGGGAACATTGCTTCCATTGTACCCCCACCATTGTTTCTTCTAGTTTTTCAATTTCCTTAATTGTAGCACAATTTAATATTCTTGGCAGTTTTTCAGGTCTTGAACTTCCAGAGCCGTTTTGAGGCCCTAAACGATTTTTTTTTTGGAAAATCACCTTTGGGAAAATATGGGTCTTAGGCTCAATATTTGTTGTTAGTAGTTGTAGGCCTCATATAGATATTTCTAATGAGGTATCATGTTCGTAAAATGAAGATTGTATGCCAAAGTTACGACCCTCGGAAATTGATGTACCAATTTACCCCAATGGGGCAAATAGTTTGGCGTTTCATCTCCTAGGGTTAGATTTTTGGATGTTTAGGGTTTTCCATTATTTATAAATATTAGATAAGTCTTCGAGCCTCATTGTAACACTGTTCAGAGGCCTATAACAGCCACATCTCTTCTCAGAGATAAGTTACAGTGCCCTAGCTAGTTTATTTCCTTTCTGTTTGTAAGCATATTTCAGTTATGTGATATTAATGAAATGAAGTCTTATTTATACTTCATCTATGCATTTATGTATATTTTTGTATTTTAGTTCATTCTTGCATAATTCCAGTTCAGTGGTATTTTGAGCGGTCTTCTCTTTCTCGATCCTTCTTTGCATGTCCCCAACGAGGTTAGGGTATAGGGAGTTAGCGCTCAATCTGGTTGAACGTTTGCAAGATCAGCCTCGCAAACCCTGACGATCACCCATGGGGGACGAAAAGAAAGACGAGGGAGGAAGAGATCCTATAAAAACATTTCTCAAGGAGGCCCTCGAGAAAAAAAGGAACACAACGATGGATAACTTTGCCGAGATCCTTCAACGACGGCCCACGGGAGGCACATCTGCATCCAACAAAAACTCTGGAGGCGAAACTCCTTTTAAGGTACACGTAAGATTTGACATTCCCATATTTGAGGGCCAAATAGATGAAAACGTCATAGACAGATGGTTGAATCTATTATAAGGGTATTTATTAGTTCGTGACTTTTCCAACCGGGAAAATATTGTTTTTTCACTCCTCAAAGCCACCCCCCATGTCAAGGACTAGTGGGAAACCTACTGTGAGAAAAAGGACGAGAGGGAACCCTCTCTATTTTTTGGTCGCACCCACTTGGAATTATTTCTGAGATGCCATCAAGGAACAATATTATCCAGTGGGGAGCTATGAGGAAAAGTACATACAATGGACTAAGTTGTGGCAGCAAAGGGATCAAGATGTGCATGAGTTGATGAATCTGTTCCATACACTACACACAAAATTGGGTATCAAATATTCAAAGAAACATTTGGTGTTGAAGTACTTTTGTTGTCTACACAGATACATTTAGGAGCAAATGGATTTCCTCAACATCTCCTTGCTTCGTGCAGCATACTGGTATGTTGCCAAGATTGAGTAGAAGTTGAAACAAAAGAAGCAATATTTTGGATTTGCGAATTAGAAGCAAGGGAAAGGTGCCCCCAAACTACAGAACAAAGGACAAAGCCAATGCAAGGTGGCCTAGGATAATCCATCAAAACTGCAAGCAAATAAAAACACCACGAAGCCAAATAAGGACATGCGAAAGTGGTGTGAGTTTCATAAGATCTCCACTCACAACACAAGTGAGTGTCGGGCCAAGCAGTCACTAGTGGCCGAGCTGAAGGATTCTGAATCAGATGCATGCTCTGAATTTGAATCAAAACCCGACAAGGAGATAGAAAAAGGGAAGAAAATTATCGATGTGGAGCCAAACACCACCGTTTCCACCATGAAGATCTAGAAGGAGGAACCAAAAGATCTAGAGGAGGAAGAGCAGCTCTTCCATTCCCAGATGTGGGTAAAGGGTTCCTCGCTACAGTTCGTTGTCGATAGCGGGAGTGAAAAGAAATTCGTTTCAACAAAGTTCGTGAAGCAGTTGGGCTTGCTCACCAAAACACACCCACAACCGTACACCATCATGTGGCTTTACCAAGGACATGATCTTCGCATCAGCCAGTAGTGCCACCTTGCCTACAACATCAAGCACTTCACGGATGAGGTATCATGTGACATTTCCCATTTTGATGTTTGTGATGTATTATTAGGCCAACCATACTTGTGGAAGTGACATGATGTGTATGATTCCCAGCCTTGTAATGTTATTGTTACTTTGGGAAATTAGTTGTACAGGATAATGGAGGTAGCACTGCTTGCCTCCATCTCTTTGGTTACTGCAAAAAAATGCAATAAGCTCATTTCCAAAACTGGGAAATTTGTTTTCCTGATGATCCGCCCTTAGGGAAAGAAGAATACTATGGCCATGACCTCCAGACAGGGCTCCTCCGCATGAAAACAATAAATGGACAAGGTCATGGAGGAGTACGGGGACATCTTTAACTCACCCGCAGGGGTGCCTCTGCACTGTCCGGTCAAGCACCCCATTGATATGACCCCAGATGCATTGTTGCCTAATGGAACGGTACAAGGAAAAGACCCTCTAGCGGAGGTTGTAAAGAAGGTTTTTAGTGTTATAAAATTGGCCGAAATTGTCAATTTTTTTTTTCTACAACATCCATTCTTGGTTATAGAGTTTTTTACGGAGCTTCTAACGGAACTTCAACACAACTAAAAAAATCTGGGTGACTGGAGGTTTTTACAGATGTTTTTCTCATTAGTGCGCGCATCATTTGTGAATTCACTGGGGCATTTTACCATGTACGCACTGGTACTGTAAATATACCAAGAACCGAGATGGAAAACAAATTTTGGACGCCCCGAGGCATTTAGCAACGTCCTGGTGAGTGTCACCCACAAATACGCACCGGGACGATGGAAGGTGCATGCATCGGTGCCGTTAAGGTGTAAAAACACATCGGGTCATTTAGGTGTTAAAATGCATCAGACTGTTAAGTTATAAAAATGCATCAACTTGTTAAAGGCAAACCATACCAGTGCATGCAATGCCTATCCGACCACCCGGGTGGTAGTCGTTGATAAAGCGCACCAGACGTTCTAATTGGTATTGGTATTTGTGTGGTGCCCAAAGGTCATAGAAACGCACCGGTGCCTAGTAAGTAACATGCACCGGTGTTTATTTTCTATTTTTTAGAAACATCGACCTGTGACGGTGCAATAATTGTGATTTAAAAAAAATTCATTATTCATCAAAAGTCAACACATATCTTATAACAATATTCATATCAATAAAATTTTAATTAGTGTATTTTAATGTGATGTTTGGATCAATTTGTTATGTCATATAATCAGATTTCACATCTCTTCAATATAATATTTAATCATCCATATATTTAATTAGTGGTGAAACATTTCATAGCGATAATGGAAAACACAATAGAATAAACTAAAACGTATTTTATAATATGTATATGAATAAGACAGTATTTGTCATATAAAATGGGACAATTATTGGTATCCCTTTGTCTTCCAATTGAGACACTATGTCCAGTACATTAAACAAAATGTCTGATTTCAAAGAGAAATATTTCAAAAAATACAACGCCTTGCTTTGATATCCAAACATATTGATCATCATTCTTCGCTGGAACTATTGTCACTACTCAAGCTACTTCCACGACTTGGGTTATTTGGAGGAATGTTTTGTTCATTGTGTTGATCGTTTTCTTCTTCTTCAAGTTCCATCTACAAACATAAAAATAAATGTAATGAGTGTATATACATTGGTGAAAATAATGAAAATTGCAATATTAAATAATATACATCAATGTAAATAGAAAATAAATGTACCATAGCAAGAATTGACTCGTGAACTATACACATTCTTTCAAAAACAAATTTCATGCCATCTCTCAACAATTCATTTGTTGGCGCAGTTCCATACTTTGTTTCTCGCAATTTTTATACCCCATAACCAATCATAGATTGAATATAAAACATTTTTTTGTTCTATTAATTATAGACAGAGCTAAGTAAAACAAGATATATGCTTACAAATTCCACAATTAATTTCTGATATGCCAACATATACTAAAAACCCATATTTAACCCAATGTCAATCAATTCTTTTAATGGTTCTTCTTTCTATGTTAGCACTTGTTTGAAAACATTCAATGATGATTGTTGTAAAACAACTTAAAATATACAAAAATGAAATCTAGTTAATTTGTTATAAGGAAGTAACAATTACTCACAAACATAGATATCAACCCTTTTCTTCCTTGTCGTCCTGTTTTATGTGCTGAATGGGTTCCATTTTCTTTTCTTTTCTACAAGAAAATACTTGAAAATTAATATTTAATGCTAGATTGTTTATTTATTGTACCTAATCGAAAAATTCAATAATTATATATTACATTTGAAGCATGTTGTTATTGAGATGGCTCCACGTGGGATGAAATTATGTCCATTTCTTTGACCATCTCCTTATACATCTTTTTGGACATTCCTACTGGCATATTTATGATATCAGCTCGTTCATCCTTTGAGTTTTTCATAATCTTCCTGAAAATGTAACATGACAATAAACTATTTATTTTTTATATTGATATATGAAAAGTAAATATAACAAAAGTGATATTTATAAATGATTGCTTTGTAGTAATATATACATATAATTCTAGAAAAAACATTTAAAAGAATATTACTTTTTCAATCCTTATTTTTTGTTGTTGTACGTTTTTTCTATTAAAAGTATGACATGTTTCATTGACCAATTCTCTGAAAACTCATCCTTTAGTAATAAAATTTGGTTCTTGGAATCATTGGATTAATTTTTGTATTGTAAGTGGAAAGAACGTCTATACATTCGTTCCACTAGATCCCTCAAATTTTTGTAAATTTTTTTCCCCCTTTCGTTAACTTCCAGCACCACTCCATATGAGATAAGGAGAAATTCAATTTCGTTTGCATGTTCTTTTTTTCTTTTTTCTTTTCTTAGAACAACATTCCTTTTCTTCGCTATTGGTCCCTGTAGAACATTAAACATATCTAAATTACTAGATTGGTTGAAACATTTTATCTAATATTTTTAAGTACATTATTATTAAATGTTCAAAAAAGAAACTCATATTGGATCGATAGTATTTTTTGATTCACCAGATTCATCATTCTACAATTTTTCCATCAATATTTTATGCTCTTCTAGTCTTAGATCAGAAATAATCTTATCGAGCTTTGTCATTTTGTGGCTCTACATGATACATAATAAACAATACATATTAGTTAAACTTACATATAGTTCAAAAATAATAATTTTTGTAAAGAATTTACAAATAACTTGCCTTTTTTTCTTTTTTGGATGTGCTATTAGTATTTTTGTTACTTGAACTCTTGTCAGCCATTTATTTATCAATATTAAACCTGTACCATTCATTAATATATTTTATAAATAAATTACATACTTTTTTGGTTAAAATAAAATAAAAAAATCAAGAAAACGGTGCGCTTTTCGCAATGTACGCACCGAACGTTGTGCGGTAGGTTGTTATAAACCACCACCAATACAGTAGAAACACCGTACGATGCTCTTTGTAAACAAGGAAACCCGGTGCGTTATATTAAAACCGACGTACCGATTAACACAAACATAAATTAATAAAAAACTATTTTTATCAAACATTGTTTTTTGTCAGTACGCGCTCGGTGTGCTATACTACAATCGCGCATCGATGCAGTATTTTAAAAAGTGTGCACCGATTAAATATATATATATATATATATATATATATATATATATATATATATATATATATATATATATATTTATTTATTTATTTATTTTTTAAATCGTGCAAGGGTCGACATGGATTGGGATTCGACTCTGCAAGTGGTCCTGCGGGTTAGATGTCATACACCTATATATATATATAGTAATACAAATCCTATAAATATAAAAGAAAATCCCTAATTGTGAAGTCACATAAACAAGAAGAGGCAAGGGTTTAACGTAAGAACGGATTTTTTTGTTTTGTTTTGTTTTTTTTTGGCCTGAATTTGTAAAGATGAATAGAGATTGTAAATGATTTTATTAGTTAAATGTACAATAAAATTTAAATATTTTACTATGCATGTATTAAATCTAACAAAAACTGTAAAAAAAAAACAATTATTACCGTAAAATTGTATAGTAATTTTACTATACTACAGGGTTTTTGTGTGAATCACCAGATATTTCAAATTCTGATTCTCCTAATAATGTTGCCGTTCGAAAGTATTTTGTGCTCCACAATGCTCTTGTGCTCTATTTCTCTAGGTATGCCTCTCGTGCAAATCCCTCCCTGAAAAGTTTTGCAAAAAATAATGAAACAATGAATAATTTTTACTATTTAAAGAATTTTTTTATGAAATTAGATTTCCGAAAATAAGTTGCTGGCCAGTTTTCAATTTATCGCTTTTTTCACTTCAAATAAGTAAAGTGTGTGTGTGTGTGTGTGTTTTTTTTTTCCTTGAAATAATCAATGCGTTTGTTAAATAATAGCACCAGTGTGTCTGTTAATAAAATTGCACCGATGCAGTTAATAATACATTAGCACCGATAACAATAAGTCCATTGTTAAGGCACCGAAATTACTGTTAGGTATCTACACCAAAATTTATTGTTGATTTTGCTCAAATGTAGGGAGAAAATCTCATAGTTATATCAAATGAAAAATTCTTAAAAATCCATCTCGTTCCATAATATTTCTCAAATTCCATCGTGGAGTTCTCCTTATCCATATCTAGACGTAATTACTTCAGATTTTATTTATATTTTCATTATCCAATTGATTTTTTTTTATCCATGTCAATCAACTAAATAAAATTAATGTATACAATTTTGTAGGTTCATGCAGATTCATAATCGAGTTCAGATGCACAAAATATTCAAACAACTCCAAAACGTCGGAAGCTCTTATCAGGAGCAGCATACCGCAAGGCGCAGTTGGTAGATGAAAGTGGACAACCACTTCACCTTGCCAATTGTAACATGCCATCTTGTAGCCACAATCCTGGGACACTGATGGTAATAATAATTGTTTGGTATAATGTAATTATTTCAACGTCAAACCAATTAATCATGAATTTTTGATGTGCTTACTAATTGATATCATCGAATTTGTAATAATCTTTTTCAAATATATTTTTTGAAATTATTAGGATTCTAGTGATGATGACCGACCTACCTACCATCTTTTGTTGCAACCCGCGAACATGTCAAATTGAGAGAAGGCTAAATTAAGAGAAAAACTCGGAGAGGAACGATACTAATAATGGTTGAATCAACCACCTATTCAATTCCCACTACATCCAAATTCACGAATTAAGATTGACTACAACAATAGTAGTTCGTCACAATCTGGCAATATAGGCAATCAAATAAAGGTTGGTATGGATAATTACTTAAGGGATATGACTGCCATGGAGATGATGTTGTTAGATGCATTCCAAAACATTGATCAGCTAGGAGATGATGCTCATATCGCTGACCTTTTTCGAAAGCCTTAAATTTGCTTCCACCACCCCTCTCTTTGGACTTGGCAGTCAACCAAAGTCTACCCAGTTGGGGACAACGATGTTACTGTACAACTTGAATGCAAATTTTGGCTTGTCAAATGCATGTTACTCAAAATTTTTGAGGTAATTGACCATCAAGTCCCTTATATTTTGAGAAATATAATCACACAATGAACGTTACAAATGGTCAATTTTATGAATGTTAATAATTATCAGCGTTAATGTACATTTAATATTGTCCATGACCATCTATAGGTTATTCAAAGATAAGGTTCTTCTGGGTGATGATGTCTCGCCTGGTAGCTGCGAAGAGGCAAAGAAATTGTTGAAAATGTTGGGTGTTGAGTACATATCATATCATGCATGTCCAAATGATTGTATTCTATATAGAAGAGAATACGCAGACAAAGAGATATGTCCGAAATGTGGGCATGACATGTATGATAAATTAAAAAAGAAGGGTAAATCAAGCGGTCCTCCTTTTAATATATTGAGGCACATGCATATAATCCGAAGGATTCAAATGCTCTTTCATTGCAAAGAACTAGCTATGTTGCAGGGATGGCATGCCTCACATAGAAGTGAGTTGGGAGTTATGTGAATCCCAACAAATTCAATAGCCATGAAGCATATAGAGGATACATGGCCCAAAAAATTCAAGGATGAAGTACGAAGTCTACAACGTAGCATAGCCATGGATGGCGTCAACCCATATTGCCTCCAGAACACCAACTATTCTGTTTGGCCTATAGTAGTGATCAATAACCATATCCCCCCATGGTTTTCCGTGACGAATGAACATCTTATGTTGGCTCTCATAGTCCCTGGTAGAAGACAAGTGAAGAATATGGATGTCTACTTAAAACCACTCATAGATGAATTGAAGGAATTATGGGATGGGATAAATGTATGCGATGTATCAAGACCCATCACAGTAGAGAGGAGTTTTATGTTGTATAGCATATGTGCTTACACGACACATGATTATCCATGCTTTGGAGTTTGCTCTGGTAAATTACATGTTTATTTATTTGTTTATATACATAACAATATTCTTTCGCATATTAGTTATTTAATTCGTTGTAATTGTTATGATCTTCATGATATTCTTTAACTTCCCATGCATATTGTATACAATAATTTCATAGGTCTTGTAACAAAAGGGTATTATGGATGTAGATGGTTTGGACCTTCTATGAAATCTAGATGGTCCAACGACCTACAAAATCTAGTGTATGACTGCTCCAGGCTATTCCTCCCAGAATAACACCCTTACAGAAGAGAAACATCCGCTTTCAATGGTAAATGAGAGAGAATCCAAAGGCCTGCAATAACGACACCAGTTGAATGGCTTAGAGCATATGAGAGAGATAAGGAGAAGAAGTTCATAGAAATGTTTGATTCAAATGGGGAGACTACGTTCGATGATCCAGAATTATTTGACACCTATGTTGAGAAATTTCCCATTGGGATGAAAAGGAAATCTATCTTTATAACCTCCCATATTGGAAGCATCTTAAGATTACCCACTTATTAGATCCCATGCATATATTTAAAAATGTTTCATCTTCTTTATGGAGGCACATATCATCGAAACAAAGTGACACATTGGTTGTTAGGAAAGATCTTATTAATTCAAAAAATAAAAAGGAAAAATTGGCCAAGACGATTAGAAAGTATAGGATCAGAGGCAGTTGGTCCCTCTAATTGGTATTTCAAAGAAGGTGATGTCCCATGGATTTAAAAAAAATACAATCTTTCTTTGGCAAAGGAATTTATAATGGGTGTGAGGGGGCCATCTTCATATGGGTCTTCACTACGACGTTGCTTCACTGTGGATGATCATTTGTCGAGGTTGAAATCACATGACCATTTGAATCTTCTAAGAGTACGTATAATGTAAAAAGCATGATTTTATTATTTGTTATATTAATAAATTTTATCTCATGCACGGATATTAAAACATAACTAATTTTGTATATTATTTCATGTGTTTATAACTTTTCAGTGTCATTATCCTTTGTTCGTGCATGGGTGTGTGTAACATGACTTCCCCCAAGACCTAGGATGTGCCATATCTAAATTATCTGCATTTTTACATTGGATTACGTCAAAGGAGATTCATGTGGCTAGCATTCCACGGTGGCGTCAAGAGATAGTTGATATTGTTTGTATGTTTGAGAAGGAACTTCTGATGAGTTTCATGGACTTACAGGTTTATCTTCTAATTCACCTAGTACATGAGGTTGAAAATTTGGGGTGGTTTCTTGTCATTGGATGTTCTTCTTAAAGAGGTACTTGAAGAAATTTAAAGGTTTTGTTCAACAAAGGAAAAAACCCAAGGGGTATATGGTACAGGGGTAAATATCGCATGAGTCTTTCTATTGTGCCAATGAGTAGATCAAGCAGATCGACAACAAACCAGGTGCGGTGATTTGGGATGATGAAAGGGATGAAGACAAAAGAGAAGGGGAACTTCTCTAAATGAATGAAAACAAGTGCTTGATAAAGAGTACACGACTTATAATTTTTCAATTTTACACAAAGTAAACATTCACGTTGAACTTCGATACAATGTATATTTTGATCTCGTATGTACTACATGTCAGTTTGATTTCATCAGCGAATGTAGAAATTGAAGCAATCAATAAATTCATTCTTTACAATTATGAAGTGACACAATTGTGGGTCGCATTGTACGAACAAAAGAGGATGAAATTGGATAGTGACAGGAAAGAATTCAAACGGTTGAATGGTAGAAGTGTGCCTTATCCCGAGCATTTAAAAGAAAATATTCCAATTATATGCCCCAATAGTTGGGTTGCTGAGCAAGTAAGAGAGAAATACGGTGCAACCAGTCTTTACCCACGTGCTGAAGAGGATGCGCTAAAGGTAGGAATTGGGTGCAGCAACTCGGTAATAATATATTTATGTACATTTTAAACTTAAATATGCACCTTTGAAATGTAACATCTATATTTCATATTTTAACAATTGGGTTATTATAAGACACATGACACTATGATTTTTTAACTTTTTTATAGGTGCATTTGTTCCCATCTATGTGGGCATATGGACACCATTTTTGCACAGAAAATACCGATGATGGACACATGACACAAGACTGTGGAGTGGAAGTTGAGTTCGATCAATCTAGTCAAGCTAGCCACCGTGATCAAAACCTAGTACGAGGGACGTTAGGTAACACCAGAAAGATACAAGAGATCATTAAAGTGGACTTCTCTTCTTTCCAATGTATTATTTTTAGGTGCAAGTGGTGGGACACCTTTGATCGGAATAATGTAAAGGAAGATCACGATAGTACGCTGATATGTATAAACTCTAGAAAGATGTGGGATGAAGCTAAGGAGCCTTATGTTTTCCCCAAACACTGCAACCAGATGTTTTTTTACCTAGATGTGTTGGATAGGGATTGGTGGTTCGTATTGAGACATGACCCTAGATCGAAACATATTTTTTAGAACAATAATGTTATTATGCCAAGCGAGCTGGAAGATAATGAGGGTGATAATGAGAACATAGAGTGATATGGTACATGTGTTGTTTCATCATTTATACTATTTAAGATGGGTTTTTATAAAGAAGAGGACTTAACCTTATAACTAAGACTTTTTTCTTCAAAACATTATAATATGTATTTTGAATTAATTGGTTTGCATTGTGTTAATGTTAAAATCATTTCACCTGATAATTTGCAATAACGTTGATCTCGAAAACAATACACTCTATCAAGTTCTTTTTTTTTATGTCAATTCCTAAAATAATACAACTACTTGTGTGTGAATGATATCTTCAAAATTTAAAAAATTGTATTAATGTATACTGTTATTTTTGGTATGTAAGATCATAATAAAATAATGATAATTCTAAACATGAATTTATTTGCATTATTTTCTAAACTTTATTATGTTACAAAAATTCATATTATTCTAGATTTATTATTTTAAAATTATTTGTATTCATACAAATTTACAATTATGGTAATTTAACAGTATTTACGGTATACATTTTACTTACGGTAGTTATGGTTCAAAATTGAAAATTAATTTACAATTTTACAAATTTACAAATTTACAAATTTTACAATTTTAATAAAATTGAATCATATAAATTAGTATAAATTCTTTCGGTAATAATCACATGCACTGGAATTACCACGTTCCAGTGCATGTGATTATTACCGAAAGAATTTATACTAATTTATATGATGGATCACAGAAGTTTAGATTCCGAAAAAATTGAATCATCACAATACATACAATTACAATTACAATTTTACAATTTCACAATACAATTACAATTACAATTTTACAAATATATATATTCTAAGTAAGATTAAATTCTATTAGTTAAACATAAAATACATGGAGGCTCTGGCCTCTGCAGTTCAGGCCTGTATCAGTGGCATTGTTTGCAACAAAACAACAAAAATGGAGCTACCCACGTAGGGGAAACCAGCCCAAAGAGAGTTTGAGTCGCTGCCTCAAGTGAGGAAACTAGCGTTATACAGACATGAGTGATTGTACCAAACATAGATAGAAACATATAACAAAACTATGATGCGAGGATCCGTAAACTGGATAAAACCTGAAAGTCTAAGTATCATGGGGTGCTGGAGGTGGTTCTTCGAGTATAAGGCATCTGTATTCATCTTCATCAGCTTGATGGGAGCCTGGTGCAGCTTGTCGTGGCTCTGTGGCGTCATCACCTTTACCACCGGCCTGCCTGCTCTGCTCCTTGTCTTCGTTACTGTATCCCGAGCTGCTACTGTTGTCCGAGCGCAAATTATGCTTGCCAGGAGCCTGTTGCTTCTTCACCTCTTCAGAAGGGCCGAGATAACTGTGAGGGCGCGTATGTGGAATGGGCTGACTGTGGCTGGGAGCCTCAGCGGGTTCCTCGCTGAAGGAAACTGAGATGGTGGCTATGACATGAGGGCGGTCGGAGGTGCAATGAAAGTGGAATTGGGCAGTGGTGGGGGTGTGTGGAAAGGCGGAGGGGACCAGGCGAGTTAGAGGTTGCGGAGATGGCTCAGAGGCAGGGGGTTGAGCGAAGGAATGGGACAGACTAAACCGACGACCACGTCCGCTGCGGGTTTCAGGGTACTTGCCCCAAGAATGCTCAAGGGAGGAGGACGAGGAATTGGATAGAGAGGAGGGGGACGAACGAGAAGCGCGGCCCCTGCTGCTGCCATGCCTGCATCGCATGCGATGCCTGAGACGAGGCATATTGGTGCAGTGGGGGTGGAAGGCGCTCTGAGAAGTGGAGGGAGCAGGGCTGGGGGAAGGTAACTGAAGCGCAGAGGTGGGGTTAAGGCCAGAGGCAACAGAGAAGGGAAATTGGCAAAGGATACTCTGGGAGTAATGGTGGCCCGAAAAAAATTCAATGCAGCTCCGAAGACTGCAACATCTCCCAGTCGACGTGCGGAAGCTTGACTTCGCAACCTCAGGGGAGCAGCAGCTTCGCAGGGGGGAAGAATGGAACGACATAGAACCAGAAGGCCGAAAGGTAGAACCAGAAGGCTGAAAGGTAGAACTAGAGGGCCGAAGAACATAGCCGGACGAGTGAACAAGGAGTGACATTTTGATGCAAGAGGAGCAGCCTCGACGTTCGCAGCAGAGTAAATGATGCTCGGGGTGACGACCCGAGCTATTAAATGAAATTGATGGCCATAGGTGTGACTTGTGGGTGGCCATGTGGCCCTGCCATGCGCCGACCCACAAGCACAAAACTGTATATATGCATTTAAACACCCAAATCCGTGGAATTTTACAAATATTTTACATACAATTAGAATTAGAATTAGAATTACAATTAAAATTACAATTACAATTTTACATACAATTATAATTACAATCATTTCACAATACAATGACAATTACAATTTTACAAATATTTAACATACAATTACAATTACAATTTTACAATTTTACATAAAATTACAATTACAATTTTACAATTTTAATAAAATTGAATCATGACAATACATACAATTACAATTACAATTTTTCAAGTTCACAATGAAATTAAGTACAATTACAATTACAATTTTACAAATATTTTACACACGGTTACAATTAAAATTACAACTATAATTACAATTACAATTTCACAATTTTGCATACAATTAAAATTAAAATTTCAGTTACAATTACAATTACAATTACACAATTTTAAAATTACCAATACATAATATTTAATAAATATCATGATTTAATATTAAAAATAAACATCGCAATCATGCTAAATATGGTACAAACATCATATTCTAAAATACACATTCAAATTCACTAACATCATCTAATCATCGTGATCATGATCATCTAACAAAACACAAGCATTATATAACATCATCAAAACAAAAACATCAAATATACATGTCATGTCAAATAACCGCTATCACATACCCATCTATCTGCAAGGACATTAAATGAACATATCTAACATGACCTAACAATATACACATCATGATGAACACCAACATGTAAATTAAGTACATCAACATGAACATAAAATACATGCACCACATATAATAAATATAATTGTATAATGTAAAAAATATACAACTGTAATATAACTGCATATAAATGTCAAATATCTAGTGGTACCACATCAATAATAGTATTAGTCAAGGCCTGCTCAGTTGATGGTGCAGCCTCATGCTCAGATGGATGATGTGCCTGCTCTGGAGGTGCCTGCTGATCAGATGGTGCAGTTTGCTCAGGAACTGCTTGCTGATGAGTCGTTGATGGTGCATCTTGCTCAGTGGATGGTGCGACCTGCTTAGATGGACCTGCCTGCCCAAGATTAGGTGTCTGATCAGTTTATGGTCGTGTCTACTCAGGAAGAGGTTCCTGCTAAGATGGTGCAAACTACTCATAAAATTCTTACTAATTAGGACTCGATGCTGGCTGCTCACGATCTTCAGCGCGAGGTGAAGGAGGAGGAGGTGGAGTACTAGAATGATGATCACTCTCCTTGTGATCATGATCATTAGATGAGCTTCTCTGTCGTGCATCTCAATGACACTTATCCCTCCTAGCTGCTAGTACTCTGGAAGCTCCAACGATATGACGCATAAGGGTCTTCATATCACAGGGCATGTCTCTCTAGAGCTCTGTGAGACTATGATTATCTTGGATATATTTGATTGTAGCAAGGTGAACTCCCTATCAACCAGGAGTCGACATAGTCGGTCGCCCAAATCCATCCTAGATCAGGTGTCCGCCCTACACTGCACCCCTGCGAGTATCCGCACCCAAGGATCAGGTCTGTCACCCTGATCTACCGCCTCTGCCATCTCCTCGTCATGATCTACACCCGAATCATCTGGTGGTGGTGGAATCATGTCCCCAATGAATATGCCAATATTTAAAAAATATAATGTACACAACAATAATTAGAAAATTTCATTAAAAAATTAATAAAACAAGTTAAAGAACGTGTTAGAATAAATTTTATTCTAATTAATTAATTAAGACAATAAAATGAAAATATATTAATTTAAAGAAAACACTAATATTACCTCTCGCATTCGGTGGCTCATCCTATGTGAAGAGGATGTTGGTACACCCTCGCCAATCCAAATTGGTGTACAGACACGACACCATCACAAACGAGTGATCATCAACACTGGCTAGTTACTCCTGTGCATCAGTGGATATACTGGCTAGAAAGTCAGAAAGGCCCCTCTTGGGCATCATCTGACGCCACATCTGCATCCATACATGCAACATCGACCTACGAGGCTATCGAAAAAAAGTAGTCCTCGTCTCCGGAAACCTCTCAAAGAAAAAACAAAATAACTCTGAAGTAAAAGGGAAGGTAAAGCTCCCACGTGCCTAAGAATGACATCTATCTAATGCTGTACAAAACTGTCGCAAAAAAATCACAGACCATCTCACAAGTCGTGGTGTCTAGAATAAAGAATCAACATAAAATAAAAGCGGGAAACTATTTCATTGCCCGTCACTAATATAGTGTGCAATGGTCGTCAGTAGTAGTGAGAGTCACCTCACCTACCCTGGACCAAACGAAGCAATGCGTAACTGACAACCAGACAACTGAAAATCTACAAGAGAAACTATATCATCGCTAATGTATCTCTGGGAGTACGCCAACTGACTCCCTACTGCATAACCGATGGGGATATATGGGAACTGGGGAAAATCTTGCCCTCTCTTAGATATGCCAATAATAAAATAGACGTATTCCTCTGTGGGATCGTACCACTGGCAAGGAACGACCCGGAAAGCCTGTCGATGGGCATCCCACCTGTAGATCATTTGTCCCAATAACATACCCATTCAGAGATGTAGTCTCCTCGTAGAACTTGAGGAGGCCTAACTCCCTTAGGAGAAACTAGGTGGCTACCGTAATAGGGAGAGGGTACAAAAGTCTCTCTTTCTCATGTGCATCCCATAGTTGAATCACGTTATAATGGTCCTCCATATGCTCTTGTTGTTCCCTTTTCTCTCTTCATTGACATTGCTGAATGATTCACATATTAAATACATTTTTTTATAAAATGGAAAATGTCTTTACAATTATATATATATATATATATATATATATATATATATATATATATATATTATTTAATGAAAAAAAAACACTCGATGCACCTTAAAAAATTGTAACGCACCGTTACTTGTGCGTACTTCTTTATTACGCACTGCACCCAATGCACATGAAAAATGTTCGTGCACCTTGCAACCAGGAAATATTTTTGTGCGGTGCGTTAAACAAACTAACCGCCATGGGGCGGATAGTTTGGTTAACGCACCGCCCAACGGAAACACATAGTAAAAAATGTGGTCCTGTTAAAAAATAACACGTTGGTGCAGTCGTTTACAGGACCACACCGTTGACTATGTAACGCTGTTGGGAGGGCGATGCGTTGACCAAACTATCCACCCCGAGGTGGTTTGTTTGGTCAGAGCACCGCCCTTCTAACATCATTACATAGTCAACGGTGCGGCCCTGTAAACGACCGCACTACCATGTTATTTTTTAAATTTTATCAGTGCTTGTTTTCTCGGTATCGCACCGGAACCCGTTGCAGTTTCCGTTAACACTATTCGTGGTGCAGCCTGTAAATTTACAGGCAGCACCGCAAATGGTATGAGCCAAACGGCTTGAACACACCATATATATATATATATATATATATATATATATATATATATATATATATATATATATATATATATATATATATATATATATATATTAAACGGTTAATTTTAAGTTAATTTGAAATTTTAAGCCGCTAAAAGGTTTAGTTACTGAGAAACAAGTAGATTACCTGTACATTTGTGCGTCGAGGAGGCATCTTTGCTAAGGAATTAAAAAAAACAAATTTTCCCACCGTTTTCGAAAATTCGAACTCCACATAGTGCAAAATGTACGAAAATAATGCAAGCAATGGGAAAACCGATGGAAGGGAACCTCATAGAAGAAAAACTCACATCGGTGCTTGATAGGTCTAGAGAAATAAACAAGTAAAAATGAGGTTTTTACGACTAGTAATTTTTTTTAAATTAACCCTTTTTCGGTGCGCTCGATTTTGAGATGCACCGGGCAGTTTTATCAATGACCCACTGCACATCGTTACTGTGCGCTGGATTACGGAGACACACCGGGCTGGTTTGTACGTAGAGCACCGGTGCGCTGGAGTACTAAGACGCATCGGGCGGGTTTGTATAGAGAGCATAATGTCTCGGTGTGCCAATTTATAATATAAAATGGTGTGTTTTGCATAAAACGCACCTGTGCGTTTTATGATGAGAAACGCATCGCAAAAAAAACATCCACAAAAACCTCCACCCGCCAACCTCCTCTAGTGACCTCCACTACAAGCGGATATCTGGGCTATTTTTGTAAGGGATTCCTCAAAAAAATCCATTAGAGGGTCTTTTCCTTGTAGTGGACCAATCTATTGACGCTCCGTTCTGGAGAATGATGAAATCAAGAGGGAGATTCAGGAGCTTTTGCAGAAAGGTCACATCTGGCCGAGTTCATCACCCGGTGGGAGCCTGATAGTGTTGGTGGAGAATAAGGATGGGACTTGGAGACTCAGTATTGACTATCGAGCGCTAAACAAGATCACTGTTTGGAATAGGTACCCGATCCCATAAATTGATGACCTTCTGGACCAAATTAAGGGGGGAAAATATTTTTGCAAGATCGACTTGAAGTCTGGGTATCACGAGGTACCAATCAAACCCTCTGACATGTGGAATACTGCCTTCAAAGCCAAGGAGGATCTATTTGAATGGTTGGTCATGCATTTCGGGTTGAGGAATGCTCCTACAACCTTCATGAGGCTGATGGATGTGATCTTGTGGCCATTCACCAACTCATTGTAGTAGTGTACTTGGATGAAATCCTGATATTTATCCATACTTGGAAAGAGCACCTCCATCACATTTGATAGGTCCTCCAAACACTGTGGCAACACAAGTTGTGTGCCAATTTGGAGAAGTGCACTTTTGGCATGTCCCAGGTTCAGTATCTAGGATACATTATTGATGAGCGGGGGTGCATGTGGATCCATCCAATATCCAAGTCATTCAGGATTGGCCAGCCCCAACCACTCTAACAGAGCTCCACATCTTTCTAGGTCTTGATAATTTCTACCACAGGTTCATGTTGGGATTCTCTCATATCGCTTGGCCCTTGAGTCAAGTCACCAAGGGAGGAGCGAAAGCAAAATTATTTTGGTCTGAATCTCAACCTAAGGTGTTCGTAGAGTTGAAACACCGCCTTTGCTCTTCCCTAGTTCTCACATTACCATACTTTCAACAACCATTTGGGATTGAGACAGATGCCTTTGACTATGCTATTGGGGCATTTCTTACTCAACAGGGGCATCCAATGGCATATCACAGTGAGACACTGTCCGATATAGTTCGGAAGTATCCCACTTATGACAAAGATATGTATTCCATTGTGCAGGCTTGCCGAAAATGGAAGCATTAAATTTTGGGGAAGGAAACAGTCATCCACACAGACCATCGACCCCTACAGTTCATACAAACACAAGGGAAGTTGCCAAATGATTTCCATCAGAAGTGGTCCACATATCTGCAACGGTTTCATTTAAACATCAAGTATAAGAAGGGCAACACCAATAATGTTGCAGACTGCCTTAACCGACCACCGATCGTGGTGCTAACCACCGTGCTCAACTCTTGTGGGCACGAGACTTCTGATTGGCCACTTCTCTACAAGAGAAATCCAAAATTCGACCATACATACAAGACGCCCTTGGAGGATAAGAAAGTTCCAAATTTTCATCTCCAGGATGCACTGCTATGTCACATGGGGCACCTTTGTGTTCCTTCAAGCGAGCATGCCAAGGTGATTTGGGAAGTGCACTACAATCAGGTCATTGGGAATTTTGGGGTCGATAAAATAGTGGGCTTGAGATTCCAACCACTATGTCCCATTGACGTAGCCATGCCATTTGCAGCTACTCAGGCTGATTCGAACCATGTGTAGTCTGAAGATGACAAGGCGAACAAATTCATTGATTGCATTCAACACATCCACCAGCATGTTAATGACATATTGGACAGAGCCAATGTTAAGTACAAGCAGCGACAGGATCAACATCAGGTGCCACACAACTTCCAGGTGGGAAACAAAGTGTGGCTACATTTGCAGAAGGAGCGACTTGTTAGACCCCACTACAAGCTTCACCCACTCCGATATGGGCCATACACCATCACCAAGGCTATAGGGGACAATGCCTTCGAGCTCAATATTCCATCGTTCCTTGGTGTACACCTAGTGTTCAATGTGGACCACCTTCGAATGTACTTTCCACCTGTACTAGACACATACAACACGGCAGAACAACTCACACCAACAAAGTTAAACCCAAACTGCATGGAAGAAGCCACAATTAATCAGATCATGGACACATAGATAAATAACACCCGATCATATAGGATCTAACTATATTGAGTTGTTAAAGTAGGCCAACTCCTTCACGAGGGAAAGTGTCTCACCAAGGACCAAGTTCAACAAAATTTTCCTCATATCATTGAGGAACTCAATGCAATGGGGACCATTTCTTCCTAAGGGGGGAGGAATGATCCAAGTGGATATTGCTGGCCACCTGCTTATTCCACTTGGACCCCCACCATTGTTTCTTTCAGTTTTTCGGTTTCCTTAATTGTATCACAATTTACTACTTTTGGTAGTATCTCGGGTCTTGAACTTCTGGAGCTGTTTTGAGGCCCTGAACGATGTTTTTTTGGAAAATCACACCAAGGAAAATAAGAGTCTTGGACTTGATATTTGCTGTCATCATTTGTAGTCCTTGAATATATATTTTTAACGAGGTATCATGTGTGTCAAATGGATACCGCCCACAATTCCTTTCAGGTCGGCTTGGGATTCCAACCACTATATCCCATTGACGTAGCCATGCCATTTGCAACTATTCAGGCCGATTCAACTCCTGTCCAGTCTGAAACTGACTAGGCGAACAACTTCATTGAGTACATTCAACACATCCGCCAATTTTCATGACATATTGGACATAGCCAATGCTACGTACAAGCAGCGAAATGATCAGCATCTGGTTCCACACAACTTCCAACTGGGCGAAAAAGTGTGGCTACATTTAAGAAGGAGTGCCTCGATGGACCCCACCGAAAGCTTCGACCGCTCTGATATGGGTCATACACCATCACCAAGTCTATATGAGACAATTAATTCGAGCTCATTATTCCACCATTCCTTTGTTTGAATCCATTTTTCAATGTGGTCCGCCTTCAACCCTACTTTCCACCTCTATTAGACAGATATGACATGGCAGAACAACTCACACTAACAAAGTTGAACCCAAAATGCATGGAACAAGCCAAAAATAATCAAATCATGGAAACACAGATAAAAAACACCCACCCACAGAGGATCCTTATATATCGAGTTTTCAAAGCAGGCCACTTCCTTCACCAGGGCAAGTGGCTCACCAAGGACCAAGTTCAACATAAGTTTCCTCATCTCATGGAGGAACTCAACACAATGGGGACCATTGCTTCCTAATGGGGGAGGAATCATCCAAGTGGATATTAGTTTCCACCTGCCTATTCCACTTGGACCCCCACTATTGTCTCTTTCAGTTTTCCAGTTTTTTTAATTGTAGCATAATTTACTATTTTTGGCAGTTTTTCGGGTCTTGAACTTCCAAAGCTGTTTTGAGGCCCTAAACGACGTTTTTTTGGGAAAATCACATGTATGATAATATGGGTATTAAACTGGATATTTTCTATCAAAAATTGTAGTCCTCAGATATATATTTCTAATGAGGTATCATGTTCGTCAAACGAAGATCGTATGCCAAAGTTATGACCCCGGGAAATTGATGTGCCAATTTACCCCAACGGGGTCCATAGTTTGACGTTTCATCTCCTATGGTCAGGTTTTTGGATGTTCAGGGTTATCCATTGTTTCTCAATAATAAATAGGCCTTAGAGCCTCATTGTAACACAGTTCAAAGGCCTATAACAATGACATCTCTTCTCAAAGATAAGCTACCAGTGGCCTAGCTATTTTATTTCCATTCTGTATGTAAGCATAATTCAATTATGTGATATTAATTAAATGAAGTCTTATTTCTGCTGCATCTCTGCATTAATGTGTATTTATTTATTTTATTGTGTTCCTCATAAGTCCGTATCAGAGTTGCTTATGTCGTCTACTTGGTGCTTGACTATTTGATTATGTCGTCTACCTAGTGTTTGAGTGTTTGATGTCTATTATGTCATATATTTGTTGTTTGAATGTTTGAATAGTTGCATGATATGAGTATGTGTCTATAATATTGCACGAAGGAATGATATTTCTTTGATATAATTGCAAATATACACGTGTTGAGATAGTTGATATGTACTTGAGTGCAAGTAGGTGATAGTTGTAGTATTATGATATTGACTATTAGTTAATGATGACTTGGTTGTTAGTCTTCGGAGAGGCTGATTTTAGTTCATATATATGATGTCTTGATATTTGGAAAATGTGTTTGACATGTGTGAACAGTTGTAGGGCAACATGCTTGGTATTAGCATGACAAGGTGGTCTGAATATGTATGTGGTTGAGGATGGTGTAAATTTCAAGTAAAATGAATGAGTTTTTGAGGTACTTAAGTTCAATTATTTAACACATTTAAACATGAATTTAACTTGTAAATTGCAGAAATAAAAGAGAAACAAGGCCATAAAAGTAACCACAAAACAAAAAGTAATGAAGGATTTCATCTCTCCTAGGCTACATCTCCTGGTCCAACTTCCAATGCTTGACTCTCTTTCATTATGCTCATAAAATGGTGATTACAATGAGTTACAGTGCTTTAATGGCTTCAAAACCTACTTGAACAACTTCAGAGCTATAAAAAATGTCTGTCTAGCCTCTTTCTACTCCCAAAAAGACCATAAACTAAAGAATTTATGAGTTTCCATAGTTTTGATGCTATTTAATCTACAATTTCCAAAAAATCTGACACCGACCTACATCTTCACCACAAATTCTGCTAACGAAGCAACAGTTTGGCGAAAATTCGACGGAATTTGTGGGGCGGATAAAATTTCTGCCAAGGCCTAAACTTCGAATTTTTAATTAATAAGAACAGGGCCATGACCTTCTCCCCCCCCGTGCCCATGGTTTCGTGCCAAATTCATATGGTAAGGTTGGTTCTTAGCCCCGACCCCTTGCCCCATTAACTCCGTCGTTGAAACTTTTAGTATGGTTTGGGTCGTAGGTTTAACAAGGACCATCGGTTAGCCCATCCGGTTAGGGCGCTGCCTTGTTTGCTAAGAGGTCGGAGGTTCAACTCCCGTGGAGTCTATTTGGACTTCTAACCAATTTTGGTGGCCCCCATGCTGCCATGTGGCAGCCTGTGGTTGGCCACCCATTCAACTAATAAAATGCAACCAAATCAGTGGCAATAATATTCAAAAAAGTGGTAAAATATGATTGGCCCAATAGAGCCCAGTCAACAATTCCTATTCAGCAGGCCTAGTCAACTGTACGGACTACTGACTGGGCAGCGTACACAAATTTTGCCAAAATTTTTCCTGTTTGGGAAAACGAACAAAAATAATTTCTGGGTGCATACGGTGTTGGTTTTCCGCAAAATAAGTTATGATGGATTCAAAATGACGAGATATATGCAAGCACATAGGTTTCAATCCATTCCGACAAATTTCATTTTTGAGAATATTTTTTATCACTGGATCACTCCTCCCCACTAGAAGCTTTTGGACCCCAAAATATCACTTTCAGTTGTTCAGTAGATGAGGGTACAATTCCCTCACCTTTCCAATCTCAATCCATTTGGATTTTCTTGGATTTGTTCCTTTGAGCCCCACACAAAGGTACTCCACATTCCCTCATTTTGAAGTCCTTGTTCTTTTGTCAAGAATGGTGTCTTGCTGTATTTCTTCAAGGTATTCGGGAGATAAATCCTCTATAGAATGATTTTGAACATTCTCTCCTTGATCTTCAATAAAATGAGGCTCATACAACCTTAAGTTATCAACATTAACAACAACATAAATTTTCATATATGAAGGGAAATCCAACTTGAAGGCATTATCACCAATCTTTTCTAAAATTCTGAATGTACCATATCGAATTGGTTTCAGTTTTTTACCTTCTCCATGAAGCCTTTCTTTTCTAATGTGAAGCCAAATTTCATCGCCAACTTGGAAATTATGATCCACACGATGCTTGTCGTGCCTTTTTTCATACTTGATTTGGCTCTTTTCCAACTGTGCTTGAAATGCTTGATGTACCAATTGGATTTTTTCAATGAATTTTTTATCTTTCTCTATGTCGCTATGACTATCAATAGCAAAATCTTTTCCAAAAATAAAATCCAAAGGATATTTAGGCAAGTATCCTAAACATGCCTCAAATGGCGATGTTTGAGTTGAAGAGTGTTTGGCCCGGTTGTAAGCATGCTGAATATAGTGCAAATGTTCATCCCACAACTTAGGATGCTTACTGCAATGACCGCGAAGAAGATGTATCACCGCCCTGTTCACGACCTTTGTTTAACCATCTATTTGTGGATGAAATGTTGTACTATTTTTTAATTTGGTGTCCTTGAATCCCCACAAACTTGACCAAAATTTCCTAACAAAGCGAGAATCTCGATCACTAACAATGGATGTAGGAAATCCAAAATGCACTACATTTTGAAAGAATAAATGTGCAGTTTGTTCAATTGTAATTTTATTTTTACATGGCATTAAAATACAAATTTTTATGAACCTATCCACAACTACATAAAGATAATCATGATTTATTTTTGGCATAGGAAGACCTCCAACAAAGTCCATAGAAACACTCTCCCATGGACGAGAAGGTACTAGAAGTGGTGTGTACAATCCTAACTTTCTATTGCTAGGCTTACTGAAAACACATAACGAACAACCTTCAATAAAATGTGACACACTTTCAAGCATATGAGGCCAATAAAAATACCTTTGTAGTTGTGCCACCGTCTTACCTACACTGAAATGAGCAACAATAAGAGAAGTATGTGCCTCTCTTATGATGTTGATTCTTTCTCTCTATGGAATACAAAGCTTACCAAGATGGTACAACAAGTTATCATGCATATGATAATCCAATTCCTCTACTTGGTTCCCTTGAATCAAAGTCATATATACATCTTTAAAATCACTATCTAAAGCATAATGTTCAACATAGCTCTCATGCAAAATAGAATTATGCTTAAGAATAATAGCAACACTAACAATAGGCCTAAAAATTGTAGCAAAAACTTTGTTATAGATACCTTTTTTATACCTTATCACCAAGTGGAATTGTTGAAGAAAAACCATCCATTGATTGCTGCAAATTTGTTTATGATTGCAAGTATTGCAATGGTTGATGATCAGTGTGAATGATTGTTTCCTTACCCATCAAGTAGTGTTTCCATTTTTTCATAGTTTGCACCAATGCATACAATTCCTTGTCATATGTTGGATACTTAATCACCACACCATTAAAAGTTTTTGAATGGAAACATGTGGGCTTACCATGTTGCACGAGGACTGCATGCATGGAATAATCACTAACATCAGTCTAAATCTCAAATGATTGTCTCAAGTATGGAAGTGCAAGTACTGGAGCTGAATTGATCTTTTCCTTAAATTCATGAAATGCCTTTTGCTGTTTACCTCCCCACTGGAATACTTGCTTCACACTTGTCAATGTATTCAATGGAGCTGCAATATAAGAGATGTTAGCAATAAAATTCCTCCAATATTGGGCTGCTCCTAAAAATATTCTTACCTTCGTAGCTATTTTGGGCTTTGGCCAATTCAAAATAACATCAACCTTGGAGGGATCTATTTTCAACTCGCCTCCTCCAACAATATTACCCAAATACACTAAATAAGTTTTTCCAAACTCACACTTTGACATCTTTAAAAACAAATCTTCTTTCTTTAAGGTATCAAGTACATTTTTGACATGCATGACATGCTCTTCATGAGATCTAGTGAAAATCAAGATGTCATCTAAGTAGACTATCACAAACTCATCTAGAAATGGCCTCAATACATCATTATTCACAGACATAAAGGTAGGAGGAGCATTCCAAATACCAAAACGCATAACTAGCCATTCAAACAAACCTTGCTTTGTTTTGAATGTTGTCTTCCACATGTATCCTTAAACAATTCTAATTTGATGATAGCCACTCCTTAAGTCCAATTTAGTAAAATACTTAACATCTTTCAATTGATCAAGTAAATCATCAATTCTAGGAAGTGGGTAACGTTTCTTTACCGTAATTTTGTTCAATGCATGGAAGTCCACACACATGCACCATGTTCCATCCTTCTTTGGCACCAAAACAATAGGTGAATCACATGGAGAAGTACTTGGTCTGATGATCAATTTGTTCAAAAACTCTTGAATTTATTTTTTAATTCCTGCACTTTCCATCATTGACATCTTGTACATGCCAATGTTAGGAAGAGGTAAATCTTGCTGCAATTGTATTTCATGTTGGATTCCCCTCTTGGGAGGCAATCCCTTGGACTCCTAAAACATCTCATCATATTGGTTAACAACCTCAACCAAATCAGATTTCAATGTTGAGTCACAACCTTGAAAATATTGATTCTCAACATCATTCTTTTGTTTTACCATTAAAATCAAAAAATTCTTGCTAGAGTTAATGAGTCTCTTCATTGTCCAACATTTACAAGTGAAAGATTTGATTTCTGTCGATGTTCTCTAACAATACCATATTTGAACAAGTGATACTTGTTTTCATGACAATGAAAAATAGCTTTCCTATCATAAAAATATGGGTTTCCCAAAATAATACCAGAAATATCAAGTGGAACTACATCAAATTCAATTTTATCAAGAAAATTTGTTGTAATTGCAAATCTAAGTATGCATTTCCTTGTCACTCGTAAGTTTACATTCTTGCATATCCAACCTAAAGGATAAGGTCTTGGATGAGGAATTGTCTTTAAATTTAATTTCTTGACTAAGTCTTCGAAAATTAAATTTGCTTATGAACCACTATCAAAGAGTGTATCAATTTTGGTATGCTTTGAAATAACCCGAATATGGAAAAGTTCATTTCTTGTGTTCTTATCTTGAGTATCATTAAGACAATTTGAAGAGCTAGTGATTGCTATGTCCTTACGTTTCATTCCCATGTTGGACATTGGATAAACCAATGCTCCCTGTGTGTTTTGCAACATGGACTAACCGCCTCTCGTGGATCCTTATCTCTGGCGATGCGATCGTTGACTAACACCAACGAGTTTTGGTCTTACAACAATCATGATTCCCAACAAGTGGTATCAAAGTGCAGGTCATGAGTTCGATACACACCCGACTCGCGTTGGGGGGGATATTGTTGGACATTGGATAAACCAATTATCCCCATGTTTTTCGTGACATGGAATAACCGCCTCTCATGGATCCTTATCTCTGGCGATGTGATCGTTGACTAACACCTGCGGGTTTTGGTCTAATGGAAATAGTGATTCCCAACATCCCATTGTTGTGATCTTTTTTTCATCTCTTGAATCAGAGCCTAAGTCATGTTGTGTAGTTGCAACTATCTTTTGTTTCCCTTTGTTGTTAAACTTCTTTGGTTTCATCTCAGGATGAGGCTTCCAAAAATGAGATTCATCATGGCCCTCTTTGGAACAATGTTTTCATGTTATTTTTTCTCCTTCCTTCTTGATGGATGCATTCTTCTTTATTTTCCCTTTGAATTTACTATTTCCTTTGTCTCCATCTTGAAATGGCTTTTTGCTACCCTCTTGTGAAATGTTTTCCTCTCTTGCTTCAAGATGTGTTGCCTAAACACAAACCTCATCTAAACTTATAGGATTAAACATAAGGATAGTATGTGTTAAATAATTGGGTAAACCCCCAATATATTTCAACAATGTGTCTTGTGATGACAAATTTACACCTAAAATTAGAGATATTCTTCTAAACTCTTGGGTGTAAATTTGCACACTTTGTCCTTTTAGTTGTCTAAAATTCTTCTAATTCATAATAGCCTTCTGCATATAAGCAGATGTATAAAATTGTTTTCTAAGTGAAACAATAAAATATATCCAAGAGGTTGATACATTACCATGATTTTTCATATCCTCATGTGTTTTGGCGTCCCACCAAATCAAAGCAGCACTTTCCAACCTTAATGAAGCCAACTGAATATTTGTTTCATCATCTTTGATGTTTTGAATCATTCAATATAATTCAAGTTGACGAACTCAATTTTTTCAGCATTCACTTAACCATTATATATAGGCAATTCGAATTTAATATCAAGTTTTAATAAGGGATTTTTACCATGACACTTTGGGGTATGTGGAGGTGTTTGAGTAAATTTTGTTATGGAAGAGGGTGAAGATGAAGGTGAGGATGGAGGTGAAGATGATGGTGGATAAGAGGGTGGTTTATCATCATTTCCTTTTGAAGGATTGTCATCATATCCTCCTTTTACTCTAGAATAACCCTATCCTTTTGAAGGCTTGGAACTCTCACCCTGAAATCTTGAATTTATCTCTTCATACACAAATTTAACCATTTCAGTCATGTCAAAGAATGATTTTCTGAAAGATTTCTCACCCTTTAACATATTGTAAGGCTCCCCTTCATGTGACATACTTGTTGAAGCTTCAACTACAATTTGAGGTAGAATTTGTGGTGGATACTGTGGCAAAATTTCTCTCCTTGTCCTTGACCTAACTTGAGGACTTGCAACCACAAGCTTTCCTTCTCCTCTCTTGAGCTTCAACCTTGTAAGCATCACATACACTTGCAAATAATTAAATCCTCACAGCATCAAAGAAAACTTGTGCTTTGATACCAAACATGATCTGAATGTGCTTGAGGTTGTATAGATTGCAAGTGTTTAAATTGCGTTTTTTATGAGATTTTATGTTAAATTATTATACACATAAAGCATGAATTTAAAATTTGAAATGGAAGAAAACAACTGAAAAATACACCATAAAAATAACCACAACACAACAAGTGATGAAGGAGTTCACCCTGCACTGGCTACATCTCTTGGGCTAGATTGCAATGCTTCACCCTCTTTCAATATGCTCATAAAATGGTGATTGCAATGAGTTACACTTCTCTAATGGCTTCAAAACCTGCTCCAATAACTTCAGAGCTATCAAAAATCCCCGTCTAGCCTCTTTTTGCTCCCAAAAAGATCAAAAACTGAATAAGTTATGAGTTTCCCTAGCTTGGCTCCTATTTGCTCTACAATTTCCCCAAAATCTAGCACCATCCTACATTTTTGCCCCAAATTCTTCTAACGGAGTGACAGTTTGGCGGAAATCCAGCGGAAATTGTGGGTTGGAGAAAATTTCCGCCAAGGCCTAAAATTTGAATTTTTAATTAATAAAATTGGGGCCACGACCTTCTCTGCCTCCATGCCCACAGTTTTGTGCAAAATTCATATGGTAAGGTTGGTTGGGGGGGCCAGGGCTAAGCCCTATCCCCTTACCCCATTAGCTCCACCGCCGAAACTTTAAGTATGGTTTGGGTCGTAGGTTTAACAAGGACCATTGGTTAGCCCATCTAGTTAGGGCGCTACGCTGTTTTCTAAGAGGTCGGAGGTTTGACTCCCGTAGAGTCTATTCAGATTTCTAACCAATTTTGGTGGCCCCCATGCTGCCATGTGGTAGCCTCTGGTTGGGCCATGTGGCAGGCTATGGTTGGCCACCCAATCAACCAATAAAATGTAACCATATAAGCACCAGTAATATTCAGACAAGTGGAAAAATATGATTGGCCCAACGAAGCCTAGTAAACCATGCCCAGTCAGATGTATAGACTACTGACTGGGCAACCTGCACAACTTTTGCCAAAATTTTTCTTATTTTGGAAAATGAACATAACTCATTTATGGGAGTATACGGTGTTGGTTTTCCGCGAAACGAGTTGCACTAGATTCCGAACGAAGAGATATACGCAAGCGCACATGTTTCAAGCCATTCCAACAACTTTCATTTTTGAGCACCAAATCAAAAGTTGATAGTTATGTGTTTATATAAATAAAAGATGGGTGATATGGCAGTACATAGTAGGACTCCATTGTAGAAAGGTAAATGGTAAAATAAAGGAATTGGGTAAGAATTCCTTTGCCTATGTTGGAAAAACTAATTACAAGCGAATGAATTCTTTGCATACATGAAGTCTTATTAAACCTAATATTGTTTGACATTATGTGCATATGTGTTATATTCCTGAACATGTTTTACAGGTATGAAAACTAGTTTCAAGTTATCGCTGGATTTGTCAAGGGAATTGGAGTCCCTTGAGAGATGATATATGTAGGTGTTCAAATACAAGGCAATGTGTCTGGCATAACAATGTAAGGTAATTGGTATATTGTATGTTTATATTATACATTGACAATTATGTGTTTATGGTGGTATGATGCAGGGGATTGCATGGAAAAAGAGTCTGCCATGAAATATTTGACAAGTCTCAAGTTGAGATTTCCCTTGGAAACTTTGGGAACTCATGGGGAATTGAGTCATGGTGTTTGTTAATAGTCTCGTGCTTTCAGTATTTTATGATTTGTTTGCACTTGATTTGCAGCTTTGTTTATGTCTCGTGCAAGGCCTTGCCACTTTATTTGCAGTGTCGTATTGTTATTGGTTTTCTATGGTTTTCTTCTTGTTGTTTCTTATTATTTCCTTTTTTTTGAGAGCCTTGGGAATTGGTTGGGAAAGAGGAAAGTTAATGGAGTTCGTGGAGAGCTTTGTGGTGCCTAACAGGTAATGAAAGATACAGATGAAGCTCAGTGCATGGGTAATCACAACAACAAGTAAGAATATGACAACCATTTGGATTGGTTGAGTCCACTGAGGTAAATGGACGGTGGCAGGAAAATCATGAAAAAGGTAACAAGAAATGTAAAGTAAATGGATTGAGGCGACATATGCATTGGATAAGTTAGGAACTATTGTTCTCAATGTTGTGCATATTGTGCAGAGATAAAGGGATACTTGTTAACCTAGAGCTTATGATATCTGGTAATTATGATGTGATCATGATTATGATGATGTTTATATATGTATACATGTATGTATGTATGTATGTCATGTCTGACAAGGTCCTCATGGATCATTGTTGTTTGATGCTAAATGTTTATATGTATATATGTGTGTGTATGTTTTTCGTTGTCTGACAGGATGATTATTGTTTTATGCTAATGATTATATATATATATATATATATTTCACTGTATGACAGGGTTTTCAAGGATCATTACAGTGGAGGAAGGATTTCTATGCAGGTGAATGGCACAAAGAGGTTCTTGGTCTTATGAGGAGTCAAGTGGGAAGAGTAACCCTGACAAATCTATGAGGTTAGTATCATTTGGACATAAATTGATATTATATGCTTGTGCTATGCCTATGTTATGCTATGGACACGTAATTATGAGGGGTACATCGACAGAGTGAAGGTAATGTGATATGTGGCATGCTAGGATAAGAATAGATAGTGGAAATACACTAGAAGCAAGGTTGTTTGTGGAGTTAGTGTGTGGTCTACAGATGTGCAGTACTACTGTTGTTTATATGTTGCCCATGTTGTATATTAAATGAATCTACCTAAGGTGATGTGTACATGTAACATATGTAGTATTGTGTACCTATGATGTTGTATTCTTGTTGTATATATGGTGTTGTGTGTATATTTCATATGCAGTGCTAGGTATATATGGTGCTATGTACATGTTGGATATGTGGTGTTATGTGCATATCGTATTGTGCACATGTTGGATATGCGGTGTTGTGCGCATGTTGGATATGAGGTGTTGTGTACGTATGGTGTTATGTACATGTTGTATATGTAGTGCTATGTACATATGGTGTTGTGTGCGTGTTGTACATATGGTGTTGTGTGCATGATTGTACATGTGGTGTTGTGTGCATGTGGCATTGTGAACATGTTTTATATGTGGTGTTGTGTGTAGGTGGTGCCATGTACATGTCGTGCATTTGGAGATGTGTACACGTGGTGTTGTGTACATGTCGTGCATGTGGTGCTGTGTACATGTGGTATTGTGTACACATTGTACAGGCGGTGTGGTATACATTTGGCATTGTGCAGGTAGTGCCATGTACATGTGATGTTGTGCACACCTTGTGCAGGTAGTGTTTTGTACAGGTGGTAATATGTACATGTTGTGCATATGGTACTGGTATACATGTGGTATTGTGTGCATGTCGTACATGCTGTGTTGCAGGCACGCGATACTATGTATGTGCATGGTGTAGTTGTGGTATCGTGACATGTGTATTCATTGTGTTATACTTTGTATATGTATATGTATATGTAATGTGTTGTGTTGTAAATCGTATGTAGGAGTATGTATTGTGTTGTATTGTACACCGGGTGTAGGTTTATGTGTTGTATGCCGATGTAGGCATATGTATTATGTTGTATTTAACATTGGGTGTAGGTGTATGCGTCGTATGTCGGCGTGGGTGCGTGTATTGTGTGGTGTTGTAGGTCATATGTGGGTGTATGTGTTGTGATGTACATTGTGTGTATGTGTACGTGGTTGAAGGGAAGCAAAGGCACTGGGTACTTGCCATGTGTGGCAACCGATCTGGTGTGTGTATAGAAATAACAAAGGTAGAAGTAAGGACTGATGAAGGAAAAGTATCGATATTTTATTTCAATTCTATTATGCATGTGATATACGATTTTGACTTATGATGGTTACATGTGATTTATGATTATGGTTTATGGTGATTTCATGCGATTCATGATTTTAATTTATGATGGTTGTGTTTTGAGCTAACCGGATGTGATATGTTTATACATGATGATTTGATTAAATAACTAGTTTGACTTGCTATGACAGGAAGTGAATAAGGTTGCAAGAGTACCTTAGTGACGAGCTACCAATGAGGTATGATTTGAAGTTATTTCAATTTATTTTGAATCTAATGGGAATTATGTGCTTGGTACAAGAAATAATGAAGTTCTTGGTCGGGTGGTTGGAACTGATTGCAAGAATTAGAATCAACAACAAAAGGAATTGAAACATGCAACATTATGCTGGTAAAGCACTTCAGGAGCAGGGCCATTGTGGGACATGAGTACCCACTAGTGTCCATTGATTTCCATAAGCATGTTATGACCGGTATGACAGTTTTGAGGGGTGTATATGCTTTGGTTTTTGTATCTTCCGATGCGAGGAAGCCTTGCAAAGGGGTGATTCACTCAGTATAGGGGATGTTTGGGAACTAGGAAGGTCAGTGACTGCACAAAAGGGGATGAATGGATTGCTTGATGGACTGTGCAGTAGAGAAGGGAAGGTCAGGGATGGATTTGTTTTGGAAATTAGAATTTCCAGATGGATCCAAATAAACATTAGGAGTGTACCTGGAACAATGAGTCGGTAACTATTCACTGAGGGTACAATAGCACAAGATTGTAGCACTGGAAATTAGATGCAGACTTTGAATTTGGAAGTGGATTTTGGACTTCCTGGGAAGGAGTTGAATCCTAGTATTACTTTGAGGGTGGAGGTGTGAGCCTATGGATTCCCTTGTTGATGATACAGGCATTGTATCCTTTTATTTGTTGGTTGAGAAAATGTGTATATTATTGTAAACACCGTAATGAGTTGTGTTATAAAGATCCAATAAAAAATATGATTGTCATGTTTTCAACATGTGGTCATTGTAAATACTGTAACGAGCTATGTTATAAATCTCCATGGGAAGTATGGTTTGATTTCACCAATATTTTTAGTTGTGGGTTTCACTGAACACCGAGGATGGTGTTTCCCCAAGGGGGAGGATTCTGTAACAACCCTGGTGAAATTCCATGTAATAAAAGTTAATAAAAGAAAAATAATAACCATGGTTGATGGGACACTTATTCCAAGCTGAATGTTGGGAGAAACATCCTAGTGGGTGTTCATTTCGATTATTATGGCTAGAGGAAATTGGCAAAGGAAATGGAAAAGGCTTTGGAAAGGCAAGAGTCATTATTTGGCAGATTTATTTATGAAAATAATGGAAATTAGGAGAAAAGGGACATGAAAGGTCATAGGTTGAATGTGAGGAGGAAAATGAACGAAAACACTGGAAAATGAAGAAAATAGAGACCTAGTTGATAAAAAGGCTTATGAGGATTAGTTGGCAAGATTTTTGGCTCAAACATTTTGTCAGTTCATTCTTGGAGCTCTCTCATTATTCACTCTCTCTTGGACACTTAGAGTTTCTTTGAGCATTTTGGCATTAGACCAAGAAAGGAAAGAAAGCAGGAAGAAGGAGGAAGCAAGCAAGGAGGAGTAGGAATCAAGCAGCTACATCAAGATTCTTGGCAGGTACTGATTTGCATCTGTGTTTTCTTTGCTAGATATGGCATTCATGGTATTGCATGTGGTTCTTTTATGTCTTGGGATGGGTTTTTCCCATATGTGACAGTGTTTTTAGCCTAGCCTTGCCATTTCCGAATAACCATGGTGTTGTGGAGTTGTCATGTTTTGGTTTAGCTAGGTTGCTAGATGGATTCGAAGCTGAGTGGGGTGGATCTCTAAATTGATATAACACATGTCCTAGTAACCCCTGAATTAGACTGTGGGTTGCGGTAAATCTGGATAGTGTGTTTCCTTAGTGGGCATAGGAATCCTCGACCAGTGAACGACATGATATAAGGTAAATATTAGAGGTGGTTTGATCTCCATCAAGCCTAGGAATCCTGGGTTGGGATATACGGTAAAGCCTGGAGAGTATGTCTCGGTTTAAGGCCTAGTGATCCTTGATTCATGCTGTGGATTGCAGTAAATCCTAAGGGACTAGGAGACATGAAAATTCATCACTGTTTAGGCGGAGAGAATCTAGTGATATCCATTCTTGTGTTGGCCTAGTGATTAGGCGTAGATCAGGGTAAATCCGGTTATAAAATGTTCATTGTGTTGGCCCAATGATTTGATGTGGATCATGGTAAAGCCTGATTTATATTTATGAGGGTGAGGTGGTTTAGCCTCACGATGCCTTGGTTGGTTCTTTCAGTTTGAGTCCCACATTCATGCTTGGAATATGGCACAGGGGTGATTGGCCGAAGAGATATTGGCTTAGAAAATATATGGTCGGGTGGAACGTGGAAGTTGTTGGCAATATGATGCAATGTGTTGTCCTTGATGGCAACCTACTTGATGAAGTTGTCCTTGATGGAAACTAAATTGATGAGTTGTATTTGGATAGCAACCTATTTTTTAATGATGTAAATCTGATGTATCTACAGAGCAGCTCAGAAGTAACAGAGAAAAGAATTCCAGTAAGCGCCAAAGAAATGATAAATATAATATGTCACAATGTATACGGTACTTTTGTGAAGGCAACCCGTGTATGGATGCATTGTATACACTACTTTTGTGAAGGCAACCCGCGTATACATTCAGGGTTAGCATATACGCAATTTTTATGAAGAGAAGTTGCGTATACACGCGGAAATGAATGCTCCAAGTACCGTATGCCTTTTGCGCTCTAAAATTATAATACCAAGAGGCATTACCATGGTATTAGCCCACAATATTGAGCGTTGTATTATCTATTTGATTCCGTCTAAGAATACCATCGGAAGTAGTGTGGTTTTGGCTCATGGTATGGGTAAAGGATAAAACTATATAAGGAGAAGATGATCATAGTGCTAAGTGTGGATGAGTAAGGGTTGTTGATGATAAATTTCTCTAAGGAAGATCTGCATGGATGAACTCTGTTCTTAATTGATAGATCTGAATCTATGATGCACCCATGGATATAATGATGGTTCAATATCTCTAGATCTGATGATGATGAATCTCTAGAATGACCTACTGAAGGAATGATGAAGAACCGACGCAAGTATATTGGAGAAAATGGATAAATTTGGGTAAGTTTTATAGATCTGGCCTGCTCTGCAAAATATATTTTTACAGATCTATATGCTAGTTCGCTTCTTGAAAAGCGTGTATATACGCGGGTTCGCTACATTAAAAGCATGTATGGCAGTTAGGGTTTTCTGAAGAATAATATACACAGAAGTATACGCGGGTTGGTGTGCAGGAAAGCGCGTATGTATGCGGCTTCAGTAAAGAAAAGTAGCATATGCTATTTGAATTAATGACTATTCACGGTTGAGTTTATATCTGCATATCTATTCTGAAGTCTGGGTTATTTCTGAAGTTCTGGTTACAGTGTTTTCACTGTTCTAATTGAAGTATTGGGAAAAGTTTATGATTGTTGATAAAGTGCATAGGTCTGGGTTTTAATGAATACTTCACTTTGAAGTATATCTGCATGGAATGGGTAACATTTTATTGATTGATCTGAATTAATAATGCACCTATGAAGAAAATGATGAAGAGGGATCTCTAGATCTGAAATGACTATGTATTTTCTAGATCTGTTGATGGAATGTTTAAATCTGTGATCTGGCGAATCTTTGCTGAAGTAAAGGGTGAGAACTGAAGTTATCTGTTCTGAAGAGTTGCACAACCCTGCAATGTTTTTAGATCTATACGCAGGTTCGTGGCAGAGAAAGCGCGTATATACGTGGGTTGGTTTCAGCGAAAGTGCGTATAAGGTCAATCCTGAAATGTTTGTAGATGTATACACAGGTTTGTCTTTGTGAAAGCGCGTATATACACAGGTTCGGTGAAGTAAAAGCGCATATGGAATCTGGGGTTTTGCTGAAGTGTGTGGAATGAAATGTATGATCTTTTTTGCTGTTTTACTGTTATCTGTCAATGTTGTATTCATACAAATCTGGGTTGTTTGAATGTTGATTATGCCTCTGATTATGTTGATTAAAGATCAAGTTGTTGGTTGATTGGTTGATGATTCAATGAATGAATTGATGGGGTTATAAGTTTCAGGTTGATGTATGTTGAGCTTGAATGTGTGGAGTGGGTCCAGTCTGAAAATCTGATGAAAAGTGGCCTACAAGGTATGTTGTGTGGAAGCTGTTGGAACCAGTATGAAAATTGATGAAACGTCGAGGTCCCGGGTGGTCATGGGAATTCGAAGCCTTCGGTGGGGGTTGTAGCTCCTTCCGGTGGTGGGCGGTAAACGAGAGCGAGGGGGTAGTAGCTCCCGCTTCCGGGGAGGCGGTAAACGAGAGCGAGGGGGCGGTGGCTCCCTGGGAGGAGAGGGTGGTAGCGAGATCGAGGGGTTGGAGCTCCTTCCGGTAGTGGGTACAACGGAGAACGAGAGAAGGTTGCGGTATACAGGGTGGGTGCTGCGTGTTGGTATGAGTCTGCGCCAGTACAAAATTGTAAGAAGTTTTCTTTATAATAAATATTGAAGACAGAGATGACAACAACGATGGTTTTCTCCCGAATTGGGTTTCCACCTTAAATACTGGTGTTCATGTGTGATGGTTTATTCTGTTATTACTGCACATGTTTACTGCTTACTAAACATCTGATGAATGAATGATGCAATGATCTAAGTAAAGAATCAAATGCATAATAAGATCTCTGGACATACGCAAGTTTTCTTAAGGATATCTGCGTGTATACACGAGTTGAGTTCATTAAAGTAGCGTATGGTTTTAAGAGAAAGAAAAAGTAAAAAATTTTCAGTCAGCTCTAAATACTGATTCCCCCCCCCCTCTCAGTATTTTTCCCAACAATTGGTATCAGAGCAGGTCCTTCTGTAGAAGCTGATCGCTTGAAGGAGATCTGTTGCAATGGGAAGGAAGCAAAAGAAGAGAGCTACTCAAGGAAAGAAGATGTCTCAGAAATCGTGTATGACAGAAAATGAAGATGATGCAAAAGGTACTAATCCTTGTTCTTATGATTCACTTCCTTATGCAAGCAATGGTGAAGATAGTGAAAATGATAGTGAAAGTAACAGTATGGGTCTAGCAGCAAATCTCAAGATTAATGTTGAAGATCAATTTAAAAAGAAGGAATCTATCTACAAAGATATGATCTCTAGAATTAATGGACAGATAGAAATGTATCAAAGACTGCAGGATAAAGTAACCAATCGAAGTGAAAGACTTGAAGTAGAAATCATCTCTCTCAAAACAGATCTGGAAAAATCAAATAAGAAGAATGGAGAACTTTTACAAACTTTTGAAGAACAAGAAAATGGGTTGAAAGAAGAGATTTTAAAATTGAATGATTAAGTAGAAGAAGGAATAAGGGTCGAAGAAAGTATGAAGAAGCAATGCCAAATATTGGAGGTTGAGGTAAAAATTTTAAAAGGTAAATTAGAAGAAAAAGACAAACTCTTGAGGTTTCAAGATAGTAATAAGATTCTAGACAATATTCTTAGTAGTCAAAGGTCTCCTTCTGTTAAATTTGGTCTTGGTTTTCATGAAAATGTTAAAGGAGAATCTAGTTCACAAGAAAGTGCTAAAGATTCAAAGGATATCAATGCAAAACCTGAAGTGTTGAAAGAAACAAAAGGTCAACCAACAATCATGAACTCTCAAAAGAAATCATTCCCTCCTAACTATAGAAGCATCAATCGATTCTCTCCTTTGATCAATAATGTTGAATGCTTTAAATGTCATAATTATGGGCATGTTGCAGTCAATTGCAGAAGCAGATTGTTTCAGTCACAAACAAACCGATTCTACACAGAAAGGTACTCAGGTTTCTTTAAGGGATATTGTTTTTCATGCAGCAAGTTTGGTCATAAAGCAACTGATTGCAATAGAAGAAAGAATAGAAAAACACATTATGATCCCTATAACTTACTTTTACGGTCACACAAGATGTTATGCTTGTAACAAGTATGGACATGTAGAAAAGAATTCAAGATGAATAGATCGAGGTGGATTAATTTCGACACTGATAAATTTCAAGCAGGAAAAAGAAGGAGTGTTACACGGTAATTTGTCACCGTCCTTACCATTCCCGATCCCGCACAATGGAGACCCATTATAACGACTTTGTGAACTATGTCAAAAGTAACATGAAAACATCATCAATGCATCCCTACAATTATGAGCTTCATTTCCCCTTGAGACATCTCCTTGCAAATCCATGAAAAACAGAAGCTCTTTTTGCATTGGCGCGGGTAGGCAGTTCCTTTATCGCGTGTCAATCTGTAAGAGGTGCGCCACTTGGCTGTTGTCCTCGTGACAATAAATACCCATTTTAGGGGCCCATTTTTAAATATGGATCGTGAAGTTGGTCAAACAAACTCACAACCATTGCCTATCTTGGTTAGGAGGTTTGTTCTGCTAAAGATTATGGAAGGAAATGGATTTTGCCACCTTCTGTGAGACCTTCCTTGTTTATGGGAGCGATCCATAATAATAAGGCCCAACTCCCCTCCTTCCCCATACGCAAAGCTTGCATGGATCCATGTAGCTAGTGTGATCTTGGCTCTTTGCATCTCCCCTATTCCCAGCGCCTTTTGTCTTTAAAATCTGCCCATAAGACTTCCCATTCAGCAGGAGACCATTTGAAGGCCATTTTAGGAACTGGAAGGTTTCTCCCTTTTCCTTGGCGAGCTTTGCGAGACGTGGACAACCGGAGACCCGTTCGAAGGAAGCTGCGACGTCAGAACTTGGTTGTAACTTCTATTCATTTATCACTTTAATAGATGACTATGATTATGGTTCCACTCCTTTTTCTATCATGTTAATGCGAGTAATATATTTTCTGACCGATGTTTAGTTACGTATGGTGGTTCCTATGCATGTATCTGTTCGTTTCTTCTGTGTGCAGGTGTTCATCCATGGAGATCGTGGAAGGATTGTGATCTGCCAGGGCTGAAGGACGGGGACATCTTCTTCTTCAGATCTAGCGTTGGAATCCAGGTAGGCTCTTATCCCAAGTCTTTCATTTCGTAACTAGGAGTTTGCGTCATAGCATTGTTTGTTTGTTGCTAGACCCCTGCTGGGCTAGTAGGGATCGCCTCTGTCCGCAGAGGGGATTTACCTCCTCAACAAATTGGCGACTCCACTGGGGACCGTCCGGTTTTCCTTGTCCCATTTATGATTGGTTCGCTTTGATTGTTTCTCCTTGCTTGATGAACCTTCTAGGTTGGATTCTTTCATTATTTTAGCCTCTTGGTTTGCTTAGCTTGTATTGGTCTACTTTTAGAATAGCTTGTTTTTTAATTTTTATTGAAGAACTCGACTGGCGCGGGTTTTAACCCGACAGTCGCGCCACTTGGCGCTTGTTGCATTTGTCTGTGTCGCGCCACTCGGCCTCTGGCGCTAGTTTCAAGGCCACAGTCGCGCCACCCCTGTGACTTTTTTTGAGTTTCTTCATTTTTTGGCTTTCTGAGCTTGACCAGTACTTTTCTTCTTGATTTCCTGATTGTCTGAGTGTGTTGGAGTCTTGTTTGACTGGAATTCACCGCTATCCTTTGGTTGTTTGCCTTTGTCTATCGATTTCACGATTTGAGCCCTAGGGCATCTAGTGGCTTAGTGAATCGAGCCCTCCTTTGGAGTTTTGGTGTCTTGATTGTCCTGTCAACTTGTTGATTGATTCTCCACGCTCTCTTACCAGTCGTTGATTGTTTTGCTGCGTCTTTTGAGTGATTGTTCATTCCTTCATTCAGAATTCGTTTGCCTTGCTTTGGACCTAGATCACATGGTCCATCGGAAGTTTTAGAGTCTTTCTTTGCTTTGAGGGACTTTGGGTCGATTTAGAGATTTGGTTGCTTGCTTCGTTGAGTGAATGTTGTTTGCTTCGCTCTCTTAGATATCATTTCTCAAATTGTTCCTTTTGTTTTCAGTGCACATTAGCCATTAAACATTGAAAATCAAAAAATAATCTCTTTTGCTTTTGTTAAATTAGTGCAAATTGTGATCTTTTCCATATTACTAGTGATTAGTGTTTGGATGAAAAGTGTGCAATTGCATTAGTTGCATTAGAGACATTCTTGTTTGTATTCCGTTCATTTAGTTTGTATAAAAGCTCTCAACTCTCATTTAACTAGTTTTCATCGAACGAAATGTTGCACCGTGGCATATAGCTTGCATTTAGGATACACTACATACGATAGGGCCTGGAAATTGAAACAGTGAAGAGATCCATTGCTTCAAAATTTATTCAATTAACCTAAAACTGTATTCAGACTTTAACGCAACATGTTAGAAGGTCTGAGCTAGAACGTGTTAGGCGTCGTTACTAAACCTAGCAGTAATAGTTGCTTTGTGGCTTTAGCGAGCGCTAAGTACGGTTCTGCGCTCTAGTACCATCCCGCGTATATAAAGGGGAGACCCCTATAGGTTTTCAATCCTTTATCCATAGGAAGCGAGTCTGTCTATACCCGTGATACACCGAACACAGCATTCGGGGAGACTACCTGCACGTACGGAAAGTCCTTGGTCGATTTCTGTTTCATTATTGAAACCAAGGTGTATATTGCAGTTCACGGATATTTGGTACACACTTTGTGCCTAGTTTTTCCCTGAGCAGTCATTTGGTCTTTTCTGACTCCCTAAACTTGAAAAGACCGTCAAGCGCTTGTCCTTTCACGCTTGTGTCAACTCTGAAAGAGATAGAGTCATCTTTTCATCGTTTCTCGACTCTTAAAATATGAAACGGTAGAATTTCTTACTTTCCAATGTGGTAAAATTAATCACCCACGATTACACGCCTACTTAGATATTGCTTGTTGACCGTTTGATCGTGTGCCCTTAACTCTTTTTCAGCCCGTGTGTGGTTTTGAGTTTGATGGCAACTTTTTCAGAGTTCACCAACCAAGGAATCCCCTCAGAAGGGAATCCTGGTCATTTTCCTCCTTTTGGAAATTTTGGTGCTCCTTACATGGCGACGTTGTCCCTTCCTGGGTTAACTGTTGGGTTGCCTGTTTGGTTGTTCTCAACCGCTGTCGTTCCGAATGTCTCCACTACTGTTCAATCAGTTCCTCCGACGGAACAACATCATGTTGATTCCAAGGTGGACCTCTCCCCTTCTTCGCCTGTTTCTGCGTCCTCCTCTTCTACTTCGCCTGGTGAAAGTTTGGATTCAAGTAACCAGGTGGCTAAGAAGAAGAAGAAGAAGACAAAGAAGAAGAAGTCTGATAAGCGAGAGGTTAAATGTACAGCTACTGTCCCTAAGGAATCTCCTCTCGATAGTCCTTCCAACCCTCCTCGGAAAGTCAAGTTCCCGTGCATGTTGTGCACGGGAGACCATCTTCTTCGAGACTGCCCTGGCATTCCCAAGGTGCTCGAAGTATGGTCCAACGGCCGCCCACCGTTGCCTTTGGCTTCCGGGAGTCAAGTTGGGGGCACGGCTTCAGCTGCCGTTGATAAGAACTCTAAGAAGCAGGGTAAGATCACCAATCTCTGTAAGTTGTGTGAAGGGCACCATGCCATTCACCTTTGTCCTTATATGGATGAAGCCAAGCAAGTCTTGGACAACCCAGCCGGTTCTACACCACGCCTTCCACCTGGTTACAATCGGCTTTCTTTAAGTTCTCCGTCAGCTGATCCTACGATTGGTCAAGAGTCATCCTTGGTCGATCCCACTCCCCCAGAAATTCAAATTCACGAATCCGGCCCTGACCAACCATTGGTCGTAGGATCGGTTGAACTGGCCTCGTCCGCGGTGCACCAGGTATTTTCTGTCGAGAGTGGATCTCACACTCCTCATGTCCTTCTGGTTTCTTCAGATTCGTCAGACTTGGAGAAAGATTCTCCTGTCCCTGTGCTTCAAGAAGCCGCTCCTCCGCCTCCTATGATGGAGGCTCCAGAGGATATTCCTCCCGCCTTCGAGATGGAGGTCATGGAGGAGGCTTCTGCTTCCGTAACATCAGGGGAAGACCTTCGCATTTCGATGGTAACCCCTCCGAGTAGTTTGGTCGCTTCCTTTGATTGTAATCGATTTGCAGGATTTCGCCTTCCGTCTTATGTGCCTTTCGAGATTACGATACAGGCTCTTGGTCTGGTTGTACCCAGCACCATTATAGACGAAGGTGCGTCTGTTAGTATTCTGTCTTCAACTACCTGGCAAGCTTTCGGTTCACCACCGCTTGCGCCTGTTACGCAGAATCTGTTGTCATTCAATAGAAGGACCAGTCAACCGTTGGGGATCCTTCCAAGGTTACCAATTACTTTGGGAGGGAAAACCGTCCATATGGATGTGATGTTCGTTCCAGGCCCCTTGGATTTTCATCTGCTCCTGGGGCGCGATTACACCTATGCCATGGGAGCGCTTGTCTCCTCCCTTTTTCGTGTGGCCTGTTTTCCACATGAAGGACGGATTGTGACCATTGATCAGTTGTCGTTCTTTGGTCCCAATGTAGCATCTGGTCCGCCATCACCCCCTCCTGGTTTTTATCCACCCGTTGTATCTGCTCCACCGCAGGTCAACTATGTGGCTACATACCCCGTGCCTATGCTCAGTGATGATGCCGTAGTGCATAATGTGCAGGGGGCATTGGATCCTGACTTCCAGGATGTTTCCCTTCCATCAGGAGCGGAACTCTTGGGAGCGCCGCCTTCTTGTTCATTTTGATGTAAGTCGGTTAGAGCATGGTTTCCTCCCTAGGTCAAGCTCTTTAAAAAATAAAACTAGGATCTTGGAGCATAGTTCCTCCACTTGTGTCAAGCTCCTAAAAACAATGAAACAAGCTGTTCGAGGATAGTTCTTTTAAGTGTGTCAACCTCGTTAAAATAATGAAACGCAAGCATATTCAATTCGAGTTTTGTCAGTTTCAGCTCAAATCTCGTGTATGTTAAATCTTCACTCCATTTTCAATCGAGTGAAGCTTGGGGGGCATGTGCCTCGATTTGAGACAACATGCTGGGGGGCATGCCCGTCTTTCTTATTATCAAGCATAGTTTGTGTTTTAAGCTTGCGTAAAAATAAAACTCGTTTCAAGCATAGTTTGCATATGTGTGTGTTCATATGTGCTTTTAAGCTTGCGTAAAAATGAAATGTGTGATTAAATGCATTGTGTGAATACATTTCGCATTGGGTCGTTTGTTATGTAACTGATACATTAGATTACATCTGTATTAGACATTTGCATGACATATAGAAAACATCATCACATGTAAAGAAAGATCCATCCAAATAGTCATATGTATATATATATATATGTGTGTCGAAATGTTTGCGCAGTGTGCATCACAAAACTCAAAATATACATAAGTGTCTTAATACATCCGGAGACACTGTGTCTCTCAAAAAATAGGTGTGGCTAAATCCTAGAGACTAATCAGCATGGTGCTCATGATAGCACGTCACTGCACGCACTAGCCGCCTCAAGATTCGGTGGAGCCGGTTTGGGACTCCCACCGTATGGCGCTGGTACTCCATCGGTACATCTGACAGTCGGGCATAGTCTGGGATCCCATGGACGATCCCCTCGAGGTTCTGAACCAGTGCCTCTCCTCCAGTGCCTTCCCGCTGGATCTCAGGGGCGAGTTGTGTCCTCCGGGAGATAGGAGACATCCCGGCTGGTCTCTCAGGTCCTACATCTGCATGCATATATAATTGTGTTTAGACAAGTGTGTATTAAAAAAAAAAAAACATATAAACATAAAACCAAAAATATGAGGTCTTACCCAGCTCTTCATCCCAGTCCAGCTCTTCATCCCGGTGGTCTCCTTACGGTAGCGGGAATGCGATTTTGTCAGTCAGTTTCCGCCTGGCGGGCAATCTTCCCACAACGGGCAGTTGGCCTTGGTAACCACACGAAGAACTGGGGCTTCCGAGGACATGCGACGCGCGCCTCCAGGATGCGGGCATCGGTCTTGCCCGGCGAGCTTCGTCTCGGCTCTGGTGGTACTAGACTGTGCAGGCCTGCGGCACCGTGCTGATGTCTGCATTCCCGAGAATGAACGTGTAAGATGGAACCATACTAACACTTGGGACATTCTTGGCCTGCACTTTGTGAGCTGCTTTTGTGTTGATGGTGACGGTATTTTGATCCTCGTTCGAGGGGATCTGGCATGCTTACGAGCCGATGAGGGTGGAGTCTTTCTGGCCTCGTGCGGTGCACACGATCCGGCCAGCCCGCGTTGGCCAGCTTGTACAACTCGATACAGTGGGAAATGGATGTGATCTTCTCCTTCTTACTCCCTGTTCCTGTTTGTGCCCCACGGCACACCCGCGCCATTACTTCTTCCATCTTCTCCCCTGATGGTCTGCTCCCAGTCAGTACAGGGATTGGACCCCTGCGGGATAATCTAGTAACGAAATAAATGTCAGCGACCTCCAATTCCAACACCTGGTCTCGTATTCTGAATACTTGGTCATTTTCATCCCAGAGGTTGATCAGATATTGGAGGAGCTCAGGCTGAGCTCGTAAGCATGGCGTGAGGAAGAATTTTTTTAAGCCACAGTCTCTCAGAGCATTCATACATGCTTGGCTTTGCATGGCCTCTTCGTCCTCATCTCCGTGTTCCCGTTCCTTCCATTCAATTGCCATTCTGACTGTTTATCTGCATTCACATGGTTCAAAGCCCCTAATTAGATCTTCTGTGAGCCTCAAAATTCAAGAAATTTGGCATAAGTAGTGGGATTTTAGGCGAAAATTTGGGTTCCGCCGCTGGCGCGACTGTTTTGCTGACAGTCGCGCCATGTGGCGCGGGCCCTTTGGTAAAAAGAGCTCAGTGGCGCGGGTCCGTGCCCGATACCCGCGCCACTTAGCCCGGCCCTAAAATTTCAAAGGTGCCCTTACAGAGCTGATTTCTAAGGGGAAATCATTAAAAAATGCATGGAAAGAAAGAGAAAAAGAGCGCCTCTTACCTGTCACAGACGAGACGCTGAATGGTTGCCTGGATTGGTCGCAATCGCCGTCAGAAGATTCTGCTCCAAATGGACCACTGTTGCTCTCCACAAGGTAAATAGTAAAAATTAATTTCATTTTTTACCATTGGACATATTTATAACTTTTCGACGTTAAAATGAGTTTTAAAAGTTATTTCTTGTCAAATATTTGCATGTATTATGTCGAAAATGGATTTTACGCTTGTTGGGTATGTGCAGTGACAGGTTTTTGCGACTTAGAAGGTGGAAACGAGTTGTATTTTATACTTTTTCGGACTCGGTAAATACACGAAAAAGTCACTCTGGAGTCATCTTTCGGCTCTTTTCTGACTCTCTAAATATGAAAAGATCGCCGAGGCCCTTGTCGTTTCGATCTCGTTAAAATGGACACGAATCGACATTCACCCAGTATAAGTTTAACCCTTTTTCGGGCTGGGATGGATTGATTACGAAAAAGGAATACCCTAGCCTATCGCGACTAAGAGGTTTTCCCGGATATTGTTTTCTACCTTTTCGGATCTGGGGAACTATTTACGAAAAGGGACCTGTGGAGTTTTCTTTTCCGCTGTCTTTTCAAACTCTCTAAACATGAAAAGACGCCGATTTCTTCCTTTGTTGGACTCGTTAAACCCTGATGACATCGGATTCCGTCGAAATGACGTTCTCCGAGTTTCTCCTTCCTAGGACTCGTTAAATGCACTAGGATGGATTCGCCCGAAGGGCGGACTTATATCACAAGCATATGCTATCCCCTTCAAGCTTGTTGTCAAAAATAATTGGGGTACTCGCCAGAAATGGTGGGGGAAAAATGGAACCATCGTCGTTGTCGTCGGCAGTATGTCGCTCTTGAACATGGCACTTGTCTGCATTCGTGTCGGGTTGGAGACATCTCATCTCGTTGTTTCACTTTGCTTCCATGGGTTTGGGTAATCTCTTTTGACCTCTCATCTGTTCATTGCCTCGTCGCCATGACCTTTGATCTGTTGATGTCAAATACTGCCAAGTCCATTGTCGTGCCGTTTATATGTTCAAGAGAAGTTGACCTCTGCAAATATCAACCTTCCTCTGTTTCTCGTATGATCCTGATTCACAACAAAACATTATGTTCCTCGGTCTCGTGTCGATGATGTGGGAATCATTATGGCCCACCTTCGATCAAGGTCACTTCCTGTCGACTTCAACTCATTATCCAGGAAGTTGGTCTAGAGACTCCTGATGGTACCTTGGAGCCTGCATGCCTTAATGGCAGGTTCGTCGCATTCGACGAGAGGTTTTAATTATTGGCCTCCGATCGGATGATTCTGCGGGTGTTCGACGTCAGCTCATTTATTCACACGCCGTAGATTGTACCCGTAGTACCTTGAGGACCATCGTCATTATTGGTGGTTTCTCTCGCGTCTGTTAACGGCTTTCATCATTGGCTGGTAATCAGACGATGTTCTTGCATGTTCGACATCAGCTCACACATTCGCATGCTAGAACTTGTACTTGTTTGGGTCGAGATGGAGCGCAAGACCCTGTATTGTGTCTGTTGTAATCCAGGCTGCGATTGTGGATTATTGTCTTTATGTACATGACTCTATGATTGGATGGCTGTGACCATACCTGAGTCTATTTGTTTGATCTTAGTTGGATGGCTGCGCCCATACCCTAGATCCGGATTATAGCATACTCTGTTCGGATGGCTGCGTCCATACCATATATATACATCATGTACTTGAGATATCAGTTGTATCTTTCTGTGCAGGTTTTCCGACGGCGGGCCTTCAATTGGACATGTTCTCGTAAAGCATTTCACCCCTCTCTCTCTCGGGCCTCATGCTTTAGGGGGCATCTGTTACACAGTAATTTGTCACCGTCCCTACCATTCCCCATCCCGCACAATGGAGGACCCATTATGTGACCTGTGAACACTGTCATGCCTTGAAAAAATCATCAATGCATCCCTCTGAGTATGAGCTTCATTTCCCCTTGAGACATCTCCTTGCAAAATCCATGAAAAACAGCTCTTTTTGCATTGGCGCGGGTAGACGGTTCAGTGATCGCGCCAATCAGGGAAATCCTGTAAAGAGGTCGCGCCACTTGGCGCTCTGTCATAGAGCAGCAATCGCGCCACCCATTTTAGGGACTGTTTTTAAATATGGATGGCGGAAGTTGAGTTCAAACAAACTCACAACCATTGCCTATCTTGAGTTGGGAGGTTTGGCTGCGGGAGTTCTATGGAAGGGAAATGGTTTTGCCACCTTCTATGGAACCTTCCTTGTTGATAGGGCCAATCCCATAATAATAGGGATCCCAACTCCCTCCTTCCCCATCTATAAAAGCTTGCTCAGATCCATGGCAAGCTAGTCTTGAAGTGCTGAAGCTTTGCATCTCCTATTCCCAAGCGCCTTTGTGCTGTAAAGAATCCCTTCTTTCCCTTAAGGCCCATTCAAGCGAGGAGACCATTGTTACGAGACTCTGGAGAGGTTTCCTTTTCCTTGGCGAGCTTTGCGAGACGTGGACAACCGGAGACCCGTTCGAAGGAAGCTGCGACGTCAGAACTTGGTTGTAACTTCTATTCGTTTATCACTTTAATAGATGACTATGATTATGGTTCCGCTCCTTTTTCTATCATGTTAATGCGAGTAATATCTTTTCTGACCGATGTTTAGTTACGTATGCTGGTTCCTATGCATGTATCTGTTCGTTTCTTCTGCGTGCAGGTGTTCATCCACGGAGATCGTGGAAGGATTGTGATCTGCCAGGGCTGAAGGACGGGGACATCTTCTTCTTCGGATCTAGCGTTGTCACACAAGATGTTATGCTTGTAACAAGTATGGACATGTAGAAAAAGAATTCAGGATGAATAGATCTGAGAAATTGGATAATTTCCAGCACACAATAAGAAATTTCAAGCAAAGCTGGAAAAAGAAGGAGGACCGGTCAAAAACGTAGGGGATAATAATCCTACTGCAGTCTTTTGCTTCTAAAGCTTACTTCTCATAATCACTGCAGGAGTGATGTGAGATACATTATAGGAATCAGTAATGTATCATCAGAAGGGGAGAAAAGTATGATGATTCCCATGGTTGGTTTGGTAATTCTGGTTTTGTTTATTTCTAATAGTGCATCTAATGTGAAAACAAAAGACAGGTACATAATATATAAATCCAGGAGAAGATGGAGTTGTAAACCTTTCAGTATTTCACTTTCCATACACGGGTTTAGTAAACTAAAGCCGCGTATACACGCGAGTTCTGTTGGAGACAGTAGCGTATGTTTTTCTGATAAGAAAAACAGTAAGACAACTAAATATCAGGAACACAGGTTCAGGGGGAGCATTAGTCTAACTACTAATGATTGCATTGTTGGCATTGTATCTGCTTATTCCTTAGTTCTCGTAATACTCATGCTCAAATGATGATGGCATGATAAATGGTTTCTTATGATGAGATTATGGATGAGCCCTGATTGCTTTTTGCTGAAGAGTATATTTTGTTTTCACACATGGATGAGATGGAAGTCTTATGATTCAGAGATAAGGATAGATCATGCAGAGTTTGTTGCTGATGAATTTTGTCACGATTGAGACCTTTTATACATAATTCCTACACATATTACATCATGATTATGAAATAAATATAAATCATGAAGATCTTGGTGATAACAGATCACATGAATGATTGCTTGACACATATTGTCTATTGAAGAAGTTGTCCTGGTATGATAATTCCTCTTGGGAAGAATATGTTAATGCTGCAAAGACCCTGAAGGCTTGGTAACTGATGTGCTTATGCTACAACTGTTGAATGACACTTGAAAACACAGCTACATTGTCCTATCTTTCTTCTCTCATATATTCCAGGGAAGCATTCGAATATCTCAGACAGAAGCTGGGAGTTGTCTCTACCTCTTAGAAGATCAGATCTGCTTAAATTCAGAAGATTAAATTGGATACGCGTATTTCCTGAAGGACAGTTGCGTATATACACGAGTTTATACACAGAAAACCACATATGGGTATTTGTTGACAAAATTTTTCTGGGTCAGCATTCTTCAGCACAGCTGCGGTGCTGTTGGGTATCTCGAGTGATGTTTCAGCTCTCATATTTCTATTTCATTCTCTGATATTTGATAAAGATGCCTTGATGAGTTGCTGTTGAAAGTGTTCAGGATGCACAAGCTAAGGGGGAGCTTTGGTCATATGGAAAGGATGCATTGTTGGCATTCTAATTATTTGCTGTGGTCTGATCTCATGCTTGAGATTCTTTGGTCTTGATTGTATAAGTTATTTCTATAATTTGATGAAAAGGTCATGTTGAGACATATGATGTAAATTGTTATATTCAGTCATGTAAGGACTTCTTCAAATGTGTAAACCCACTTGGTTGGGTACTTGAGTCACATATGTAAATCCACTTGGTTGGATCATTGATGTAAGTATGAGTCCTTGGTGATAGGAAAGGTCATAGAGTCATGTACTTCATTGAAAAATATGTTTTCAGCATGAACTCAGGGGGAGCATGGTAACTTCAGTGCACATCAGATCTACAAAGCTCTTCTTTCTACAAGAGAAGAAAAACCTTGTTTTGGTTTTGATCCGCCCTTTGCCCTTGATGTCAAAGGGGGAGAGTATCATGGTGTTTGAATAATGGTTATAATCAATGTATCTATATGTTGTGGTGATCAAACACCATCATGGTTGCCATCAAGTCCAAAGGGGGAGATTGTTGGCAATATGATGCAATGTGTTGTCCTTGATGGCAACCTACTTGATGAAGTTGTCCTTGATGGAAACTGACTTGATGAGTTGTATTTGGATAGAAACCTATTTGTTAATGATTTAAATGTGATGTATCTATAGAGCAGCTCAGAAGTAACAGAGAAAAGAATTCCAGTAAGTGGAAAAGAAATGATAAATATAATATGTCACAATGTATATGCTACTTTTGTGAAGGAAACCCGTGTATGGATGCAATGTATACGCTACTTTTGTGAAGGCAACCCGCGTATACATTCAGGGTTAGCATATATGCAGTTTTTATGAAGAGAAGTTGTGTATACACGTGGAAACGAATGCTCCAAGTCGCGTATGCCTTTTGCGCTCTAAAATTATAATACCAAGAGGCATTACCATGGTATTAGCCCACAATATTGAGCATTGTATTATCTATTTGATTCCGTCTAAGAATACCATCGGAAGTAGTGTGGTTTTGGCTCACGGTATGGGTAAAGGATAAAACTATATAAGGAGAAGAAGATCATAGTGCTAAGTGTGGATGAGTAAGGGTTGTTGATGATAGATTTCTCTAAGGAAGATCTGCATGGATGAACTCTGTTCTTAATTGATAGATCTAAATCTATGATGCACCCATGGATATAATGATGGTTCAATATCTCTAGATCTGATGATGATGAATCTCTAGAATGACCTACTGAAGGAATGATGAAGAACCGAAGAAAGTCTATTGGAGAAAATTTAGAAATCTGGGTAAGTTTTATAGATCTGGCCTGCTCTGCAAAATATATTTTTACAGATCTATACGCTAGTTCGCTTCTTGAAAAGCGCATATATACGCAGGTTCGCTACATTAAAAGCGCGTATGGCAGTTAGGGTTTTATGAAGAATAATATACACAGAAGTATACGCGGGTTGGTGTGCAGGAAAGCGCGTATGTACGCGGCTTCAGTAAAGCAAAGTAGCATATGCTATTTGAATTAATGACTGTTCAGGGTTGAGTTTATATCTGCATATCTATTCTGAAGTCTGGGTTATTTCTGAAGTTCTGGTTATAGCATTTTCACTGTTTTAATTGAAGTATTGGGCAAAGTTTATGATTGTTGATAAAGTGCATAGGTCTGGGTTTTAATGAATACTTCACTTTGAATTATATCTGCATGGAATGGGTAACAGTTTATTGATTGATCTGAATTAATAATGCACCTATGAAGAAAATGATGAAGAGGGATCTCTAGATCTGAAATGACTATGTATTTTCTAGATCTGTTGATGGAATGTTTATATCTGTGATCTGGCGAATCTTTGCTAAAGTAAAGGGTGAGATCTGAAGTTATTTGTTCTGAAGAGTTGCACAACCCTGCAATGTTTGTAGATCTATATGCAGGTTCGTGGCAGAGAAAGTGCATATATACGTGGGTTGGTTTCAGCGAAAGCGCATATAAGGTCAATCCTGAAATGTTTGCAGATGTATACACAGGTTTATCTTTGTGAAAGCGCGTATATACACATGTTCAGTGAAGTAAAAGCGCGTATGGAATCTGGGGTTTTGCTGCGGTGTGTGGAATGAAATGTCTGATCTGTTTTGCTGTTTTACTGCTATCTGTCAATGATGTATTCATACAGATCTGGGTTGTTTGAATGTTGATTATGCTGTTGATTATGTTGATTAAAGATCAAGTTGTTGGTTGATTGGTTGATGATTCAATGAATGAATTGATGGGGTTATAAGTTTCAGTTTGATGTATGTTGAGCTTAAATGTGTGGAATGGGTCCAGTCTGAAAATCTGATGAAAAGTGGCCCTACGAGGTATGTTGTGTGGAAAATTTTAATTTGGAACCGGTATGCAAATTGATGAAATGTGGTCCATGATGGTGTGAGGGTCGAAACCTTGATGTAGAGGGGGGTTGTAGCTCCTTCCGGTGGTAGTTGGTAAACGGAAAGCGAGGGGTAAGTAGCTCCCTTCCACCGGGGAGAAGGCCCACAGTAGCGAGAGCGAGGGGGGTAGAAGCTCCCTTCTAGGAGAGAGGCCGGTAAACGAGATCGGGGGGTTGGAAGCTCCCCTTCCGGTAGTGGGTAAGGAGAACGAGAGAAAGGTTACTTGACCTTGCGGGTGGGTGCACAACGTCTTTGGTATGATACTGCCCTTGATGCAAAATTGTAAGAAGTTTTCTTTATAATAAATATTGAAGACAGAGACGATAGTAGCGATGGTTTTCTCCCGAATTGGGTTTCCACCTTAAATACTGGTGTTCATGTGTGATGGTTTATTCTGTTATTACTGCACATGTTTACTGCTTACTAAAAATCTGATGAATGAATGATGCAATGATCTAAGTAAAGAATCAAATGCATAATAAGATCTCTGGACATACGCAAGTTTTCTTAAGGATATTTGCATGTATACGCGAGTTGGGTTCATTAAAGTAGCGTATGGTTTTAAGAGAAAGAAAAAGTAAAAAGTTTTTCAGTCAGCTCTAAATACTGATTCACCCCCCCCTCTCAGTATTTTTCCCAACAGAAGTCCCATCTCTAGTTGGTTTCTACATTGATTAATTAGAAATTAATTCAATTGGTATTTGGTATACAAATGTACTGATTTATATGTGAATTCTATTGTTGTTGTATCCATGGTATTTCTGTTGTTATTATGTTGGTTATAAGAATTTATTTTAACAGTGATGATGTATGGATCTACCCATGTTTTTACTTGTAAATGAATGCATAATGTATCTATGGTAAAATAGATTGTATTGCAACTCATGATGTAAGGGAAAAATGATTCTTGGCGATTCTAATATAAGTATGAGACCCCTATTCTCAAATATGTTATTTAGACTTGTTGATTACATTTGATGCCAAGTGTTTTACATAATGTCAGTCCCAGTTGGGGATGGTCAGGCTCAGTCCTGGAGTTAATTTTTGGTTTATTAGATTTTTCATCTTGTATTTAATGGATTCCGAAAGTTACAACAAGTTTTGGGTAGCGGCGGAATTTTGTGCTTGAAAAGTGGCTTAATTTCCGTGGACTATGGCACAACACTGCTGGAAATAGTACCTGGGCGCAGGCATGCAGGATTGTGCATGCGTCCAGAGGTCTATGAACTCAAAATCTCAGTAGGACCCAGGGGAAGGATGCCTGAATTTTTGGGTTGGCTCCTGCGGTGTTATTGTTGATGTATAATGTCCGTATGATGTGTTTCTGTCGATTCCACTTCCTTAAGATCACCTAGGAGATTGAATATCATCATAGTAACCTCCCATCTCATGTTTACCGCAGTTGGACGATTACTTGGGTAGATGTTGGAGGATGGTGTTACAAACATTTTGTATTCGCATGTGTCTGGGTTATGCAAGCTGGTATGCAACCGATCCAACTCTCTCCAAGATTTAGAAAGGTCAATAATACCAAGGATCTAGTTTTGTGCATCCACTCCATCGTAGAGTGCTTTTCCTTGGTTTCACCTAGAAATATACATGGTCTCCTGCTTGATATTATTTGTAGGACCTTTTTTATCTACATATGTTTTTTGTCTATCTTGTGCAACTTTTAAGTTCTACCAAACTTTCCTCACCGTTTGCTCCTTTTGTGCCAGCATGTTTGGACCTAACAGTAACTTTTCCTCTGGGCTATTCCAATTAATTATAGGTTTACATCTTCTTCCATATAAGACTTCAAAAGGGATCTTTTTTAGAAATTCATGATAACTATTATTGTAAGAAAACTCCACTAAATTAATGTATTCCTCCCATTTATTTGGTTATTGCAGCACATACATTCTCAACATATATTCCAATACTTGGATCACTCGTTTAGTCTGCCCATCTATCTGTGGGTGGTATGTAGTACTAAACTGAACTTGTGTGCCCAACCCAATGAAAAGGGTTTTCCAAAATGCTAATGTGAATTTCACATCTCTATCTGAGATCATCACCTTCGACATTCCATGCAATCAGAAAATTTCTCGCATAAATATGTCTGCAATATGTATAGTGTTGTATGTGGTTTGAACATGGATGAAATGATCTGCCTTGCTCAACTTATCAATCACTACCATAATTGAATCATTCAATATTCTAGTTTTTGGCAGTCCCGTTATGAAATCTAATGTAATAATTTCCCACTTCCATTTTGGTATAGGTAAGGGGTGGAGCAAACTAGTTGGGTGTTGGTGCTCAGATTTAGCTTGTTGGCATTCTAGACATTTTGTTAAATACTCAACAATATTTTTCCTCATTCTAGGCTAGAAATAATTCCTCTTAATAGCAGAGAATATTTTTTGATATCTAGGGTGGGCAGCGTATGTGATTTTATGCAACTCGTCTAATAATACTTTCCTAACAACCATCTGATTAGGGATATATACTCTACCTCTAAAGGCCAACAAGCCATTTTAATTTATATTATACTTTGTCCTATTTTCATGATTATTTTTTCTTTATTTTTCTTCCATAAAAACATGTATTCAAGATCTTTTATTGCATCCTCAATCTATTTTGAAAAGTCAAACTCTACCTTACTATATGAGTTTTCATATATATAATGCACTTTTCTACTTAACGCATCAGCCACTCAATTCTCTTTCCGTTTTATGTGTCAAATTTTAAAATCAAATTCACTTAAGAAGGTTTCACATCTAGCTTGTCGTGTATTAAGGTTAGGACGATTAAAGAAATTAGTTAAACTAATATGGTCGGTCATCAATAAATTTTTTTTTCCTAATAAATAATACCTCCACATCTTTAGCACATAAACTACAACAATTAACTCCAAATCATAAGTCGAGTACCTCTGTTCTTGCTCATTTAATTTCTTGGATTCATAAGCAATCAATTTACATCTTGCATCAACACTCCTCCCACTCCTTCCTGACATGCATCAGTATAGACGACGAACTCTTTATCAGGGTCCATTGTCTTTAACATAAGGGATGAAGTTAACAATTGTTTTAATCATTCAAAGTTGTGTTGACATTCAAAGGTCCACTTAAAAGCTCTGCCTTTCTTCTGCAAGGAGGCTATGGGGTAGGCGATTCTAGAGAATCCCTCAATAAAATGATGATAGTATCTGGCTAAGCACATAAAAGGTCGAATGTCAACAACTTTATTAGGAACGAGCCATTCCATGATAGTTTTTATTTTCTCAGGGTCAACCACTACTCCATCACCAGAAACTATATGCCCCAGATATTGTACCCAGTCCTTATAAAAATCACATTTTCCTGTATTTAACATATAGTTGGCACTCCCTCAACGTCTGCAGAACTATCCATAGATGTTCCTTATGTTCCTCCAAATTTTTGGAATATACCAAGATGTCATCTACAAAAGTTAGGACAAATTTATCAATATAAGGGTGGAATATTCCATTCATTAAGCTCATAAATGCTGCAGGGGAATTAGTAAGCCCAAAGAGCAAGACCACAAATTCATAATGTCCATATCGATTGCTAATTTTTTTTTTGGGTTGTCTCCTTACTTTACTCTTATTTGATGATACCATGACTGTAAATCAATTTCAGAGAATATAGTGGCACCTTTGACTTGATCAAATAAGTCATCAATACGGGGTAATGGATACTTATTCTTAACGGTCAACTTATTTAGTTCCCTGTAGTCAATGCACAATCTCATCGTGACATCCTTTTTACTTACGAACAACATAGGATCTCCCCAAGGTGATATGCTTGGGTGTATATATCCCTTATAGAGCAGTTCCTGTAACTACATTTTTAACTCGGTTAATTCAGGTATACTCATTCGATAAGGGTTTTTAACACAGGTGCAACCCATGGAACTAATTATATGGTAAAATATATATCTCTCTTGGGGGGTGATTCAGAAATTTATTCTGGAAACACATCCACATACTCTTGAATTACCAGTAAATGATATAAGGTAACATTCTTGTCCTTTGGGTAAGAGTATCTAACTTGCACAACATAAATTTTACATCCATTCCTGATACATTTTCCTAATTGGGAGGCGGTTATAGGCCGTAACTTAATAGGCCTCTTTAATCCTTGAATTTCCTATCTCACACCCTCATCTAAGAGATAACTAATGGTTTTATTCTTACAATTTACTAAGGAACAATTTCATTCTAACCACTCCATGCCAATTAGGATGTCATAAGATCCTAAAGGTAGTATATTCAAATTTAATTTAATATGTTTCCCAACTATCTCCATAGGGTAGTTCTCTAATGTTGTTGACACTCTTCTTTTTTCCCCTGTGGCTAATTGTACCAACCAAATATTTTTGAATCTGTGAGTTTGTAAATGACAAGTTTATACAATTTTAGGACTGACATAACTCATGCTTTCTCCTGGATATATTAATATAGACACAACATGATTACATAATTTACCTTCAAATTCAAGCGTTGTCGGTTGATATTTAACTTGATGATCGTCTAATGCGGCATTAATTTTGGGTATGATTCTGGATACTTCACCAATCGTAGAAGCCTCTTGAATATTGGTCACCTGCTCTGTCCTCGCACGGTGGGGGAAATTCTTATAGTAATGAGGTTCTCCAAAGAGCCAACACTGTAGTGGGGGTCTCTATGGTTGACTAACTTCTAATTTAATAGATGCTTCTGCTAGTTTAATTTCATTTTGAGACTTATTCCCTTGTTGATTCCTCCGAATAGATCTATTTTTTTGACCACATAATACATCTTTTGGCACTTCCTACTTTCATATTCCTCATGCTCAAAGAGTTTTTCAGCCCGTCCTTATTAGCCAATTCTTATTACCTTCTTCCTTCTATTTCATATGCTAATAAAGGATTTGTGCCTTCCAAAAAGCCTCGTCCATAGTCTTGGGATTATCAAATTCCAAATGTTCCTTCATAAAAGCAGGCATAGTACTCATAAACCATTGAACCTTTTCCTTTTCTTCGAGGATATAAGGCATGTAACTTAATAAAGATGTGAAATTAGTCACAAACTCGCCCATGGAGGGTTGTCCCAATAGAAGGTCGTGAAACTCTTTGCCCTTATCGTCATAAAATTGCTCTATCAAATATTTTTCTTTAAAGTATTTTTGAAAATTTCCCCACATTATTTTATGTTTGTCTATGGCTCGAACAACTTTCACCTCCTCCCACCACCGTGTGGCTTTACCTTGAAGCTGGTAGAATCCTAATCTAGCCTTCAAATTATCATCGTAATCGTATATCTGAAAATAATTATTGATATTAATCAACCAAGCCTCATCGAATTCTTCAACTTCCCCATCAAAGGTCATAGGTTTAATCTTTTTAAATTCCCCTTTTAATTCCACCCTCTGCTTTTTTTCTTTTCTTTGGGATTGATTCTTTTTTCGAATTTCCTTCATTATCCTCATTTTCATCCTTATTTCCTTTGATTTGCTGAATATTAATCCCTACTGGCATATCTTCACCCCCTGACCTTTGTCTTCCCTCTCCATATTCATTACCAGAATGAGCTATGGAATTCCTATGATTATGTCAATCTGACAGGATCTTCAAAATTTGTTCTTGATCTCGCATCAACCTTTCATTATCTGCTCGAAGATAAGCCATATTTGCACTTAGTTGATGAACTATTTCCATAAACATAACAATGGGATTCTGATGCTCTCCTTCTATCTGAACCCACATCTTAGGGTTAGCTTCTAGCGCTGGTGTAGGGCCAATTTATACTGCCCATCTCAGTGGCTGAGTAATTCCAGCTCCCCTTTTCATGGTGCCTTTTCTATGAACACAATACATATAACTGTTACTTAATTTCCCACTAGGCCACAATTTCGAAATTGGCTCTGATACCACCTGTAACAATCATTGGAATGTGGAAAGAGTATAGTAAATAACATTAAAAAAAAAATTATTCCATTGCGCACTTTACTGACCACAAGTTACCAATATTCTTTTAATTATTACATAGCTTTGTTAGGGTTATATATGCACATAAAACAATGCCTTACTCATATATTTACCTGTACCATATAATATTTTATATGCTTGATAGAAAATGTATGGGTTCTGTACCCATGTCATCAATTCTATATTAATGTTGGTAGAGGATTTGTTGGGGCCTTTGTTTTGGACAAGAAAATTTTGGAGTTGTGGAGAACCGAAAGATAGGTGGCGGAGCGCAATCAAGGTAGGTAGGGAGTTGTCGTAGTTGCAGAAAACCTGAAGGTAGGTGTAGGGGCATAAGAATATGAAAAAACAAATGGCAGAGACAAGAGAAAAGGAACAAGCAGTAGAAATCCCAGTGATGAAGAAGAAACAGAAGGCAGCGGAGCGCAAGGGAACAACTAAGCGGAAAAGGGGAAAAGACTGAAAATGTTAGTCGGCAAGAACAAATAAGCAGGGAAGAAGTGGCTCTGAGAATAGCTAGTTAGTCAAGGAGAGGCTGATAAGAGAGTAGAGCCTAGGGAGAGCTATGCAGAGCCTTATGTATTGAATTGAACTGTAATAGACTGTGCAGAGTATGTTTATACTGTTTTGAGCCAAGTTAATGGAATTAGACTGTTGTTGTACTACCTAATATGGATTAATTGATGCTTGATTGATTATGGTGTATGTATGTTTGTTACACAGTAATTTTTCACTGTCCCTGCAATCCCCATCTTGCCCATTGGAGGGTCATTTATGTTATCAATAAGCAGTGTAATGCCTTGCAAATACCATCATTGCATCCGTTTCCATAAGGAAAACATTCCCTCTGTTGACCATTTCCTGAGTAGACCACTAAAAAAACCTATTTTTGCCTTGGCGCTAGTAGCCCATTATGCCCTCGCGCCAATGAGGAAAATTAACCCTCAGCCCGCACCAGTTGGCGCTCTATCCCAGTTAAGCACCCACACCAATCTTTTTATGGAAATTTTTTAAAAAAGAGGTGAAGTTTTGATCACAACAACTTCGTGGATGAGTCATAGGGAGTGGTTCGACTGAATAACCACGGACTTCCTCCTTTGGCCTCTTGTTTCCACCTTATGGGGAAACCTCCCAAGGGATAAGGCCTTCCTTCCACTATTGTAGGGATCCCAACCTCCTCCTCTCCTCTATAAAAATAGCCATCTTCCATTGATGTGCTAGTTGAACATGTTCTAGTTGAACAGATAGCTGAAAAAGTTAGCATAGAGAGGAAGCAATCATAGCTTTAGGAGAATAGTGCAGAGTGTGATTGTTTGTGTGTGTTGAGAACATAGTGAGATATTGGACCTTTGTTCATGAGGGTGTGGCAAACGTGCTTGGATATAGAACTGCCGAAGGAGAGCCTCAACATCAAGGCTTGGTTGCAAACTCCCCTTGTCTTTATCATAATAAATGCATATGATGTTTATCTTCCACTCTTGTTTACAATTATAATGAGATTTCTAGCATTCCTTGATCAGTTATATAGGTTGTAATTGTTTTTATGTTTATCATGGTTTTACGCTTGTCGTGTTGTCTTGACTGTCTGTACAGGTAATCAAACATTGATAGCAACGTGTATCGAGCTGGAGAAGAGCAACGGATCAAGTAGCTTCGACGGAAGATGACAACATAGCATCAGAACAAGGTACGTCATCTTCCTTGATCTGAATTTCATTTACAATCTAGGAAGGTAGATGTTAGTATGTTCCCGTAGTTTCTAGAGCCACCCCAGGGCTAGAGGGATCGCCTCTGTCTGCAGAGGGGATTTACCCGGACAACAAATTGGCGACTTTGCTGGGGAGTTTCCTTTGAGTTTGTCACTCTTTGAGGTCTTAGTCATTTGACGGATTTAGTCGAACGACCATTTCCTTGTTTGTTCCTATGTTTTTCATCAATTACGATCTTTTAGTTTTTGCTTGAAGTGGTGAGTTTGGTCTTGGTTGGGAGAAATTCTTTGTTTTTTCCTGTTCAGGCATTGGCGCTTTTATTTTTATGACAGTAGTGCCGATTGGCGCTAGTTTTCAGTTAGAAACCTGCGCCAATTGGCCATTGGCACTAGTTTTCAGTGGGAAAGTCGCGCCATTTGGCGCTAGTTTCACCCACCAAAGTCGTGCCAATTTCAGGGTGTATGAAAAATTGAGGTTTTTTCCCTAAATCCTTCACCAGTGTGTCTTTCCCTTCCGGTATTTTTCTCTATATGATGTACACGTTCTCCCCTTTTCTTTTTCACTTGTGAGCATAGATTACATTGCTCATTGTTCAACTAAAAAGTCTTCTTTCTTTGATTGCTTGATGTAAAAGGGAATGAATGCCTTGTTTTGAGCTCATGCTTTGGAACTCCTTTTTGTGCTTGACGTCATATGTCTTGTAGCCTTTTGAGGAATTTCGTTACAAAGTGTTTAAAACAACGATTGCATTCTTAGTGCGGTTTTGCATCCTTTTTGCATTCATCCTTCCATTAAGGAGATTTGCGTTCTTTTACTTTTCGTCTCAAAATTTTCTTTTCGTTAAAATGCATTAGATAACATTGCATTGAAAAGTATTTTTGAGATTTATCATTGAATTTAGATCACATTGTTTAATGATTGAAAGCTAAAAATCGCATTGAGTGCATTATGTTTCATTAAAAGCATGCATTAAGTAGATTCTCATTTCATCGAAAAATGCATTGAGTGCATTCTTATTCTTGAAAAAAAAAAGGGAAATTGTGCATAGATTACAATTGCATAGTTTTCAAAAAAGAGGATTTTTCATAGATTATATTGCATAATTCACATCGTTGGATGTTTTAGATTACTTTTGGATAGTGAAAGTCATCTAGTTTGGAAAAATTTCGTTTGCAGTGTTGTTGTTTGTTGCATCATTGTTTGAAGCTCTATACAGAGATGCAGTAACTGTTTTAAATACAGAGATGCAATAACTGCGTTATTTCTGCAGTACTGTTGTTATTCTCACATTTTGCCGGAAACCTTGCTGGGAGCCTTGTCTCTACTGTATAAGTGATTAAACCTCCATTTCTTTGCTGTGTAATTAATATAAGCTGTATACCAGACCTCTTCCTTCATTTTTTGTAGAAAACCTCATTAGTATAATGCATTCCTTGTTTCAGTAGTTGCTGCATGAGCTAGATTATGGGGTTTTGGGATTATTTTAGCTACATTGATTTGGGAGATCTGTTTATATGAGTTAGAGTTATTTCTTTCACCTCTAATTCTGCATAAAAGTTTTATATCATTTATTCTAAGGGATCCAAGTCCCATTCCTCACTTGTATAGCATTATCTTCTGAAGACAACAGTTTATGCTCAGTATTGCTGCATTTCCCTACCCAGGAAGAAGGATATTGGTCATTATCTTGCTTATGTTATGTCATCTGGTAGGTTGATGTTATTTTAAATCTCTTGAGTTTCTCTTCATTGCCATGCTTATGGTTTGCTGAAGCTCCACATTGGTAATAAATCACATTATTCCCAATAGTGTAGTTGTTCCAATTTTGGAACATTACAGTGGTATCAGAGCATGATCTCTGGCACAGCTTGTGAGATCAATCTATCAGAGGAGCAAAGAGGAAAATCAGAGATCAAAGTTATGGAGAGGATGAGCTTACTCTCATCCATTTTTAGATCCAAGAAGAAAGAAGAAGAGAAATGCATTGAAACTCCAAAAGGGTTTCAAGGAGGAGAGAGCTACAATGAAACCTCTAGGTTTCAAGAGGCAGAAAAAGATGCATGAACTTCCTGTTCTCATAGAGGAGGTGAAGAGAAAGGAGACCACTTAGAGCATGAAATCCTGAGTGGGTATATCGTAGAATACAAGTGAAAACCTAGGGCTTTCAAAGAAACCCTAGATTTCCCTCAGTTTATTCAACTGAGAGAAGAAAGAAGACCATGCAGTAAAAGAATGATGAGAGGAAATAGGTTCCTATTGTCTACATTTGATGGATCAACTACAACTAGAGCTTGGGCAAGAAATCTTGAGGCATTCTTCCTACTTCACCAATGGTAGAGAAGGAGGCAGTAGAAGTTGCAGCGCTGCACCTGGAGGGTGAAGCCAATGCTTGGTGGTTCAGTCACTCAAGCCATACAAGAGTGATTTATTTTCTTGAGTTTACTCAAGGGCTGATTAGAACCTTTGATGGAGAAATATCAGAAGAGAGGAAGCCCACACCACCATGGGAAGAGACAAGTACCAGTGCTATCATAGCATTGAGAGAGAAGCCTTCTACACCAGTAGTTGGAGCAACCATTACATTGGAGGGAGGAGCCTTTGCAGCTCTACAAGAATTTCCCACATCTCATCAAGGTATGGGAAGATTTCCATTTTTTCTTATTGCAGCAAATCCTTCTAATAATGGTGGAAATATGTCCTTATATGGCCCAGGATAAAATATTGTTGCCAAGGAAAAGCAACAAGATTGCACTGCGCTGTGCAAGCTTGAATGGTTCAAGGAGAAAATGAACCATCACTCTCATAGATCCATGTTGAGTTGCACACAAACCTTGAGGTTGAGGTGTGATATTTTGGAGAGAATCATGAACCTGGAGGATGGAGTGAACTTTGCTCCAAAAAAATTCATGTAGAAGAAAAATGAGACAACCAGAACACCCTGGAGGAGGGTTACAGTGCTGTCAAGAAGTAGCAGCAAAGAGGCTTTGCCTTCAAGCCACTTGGATCCTTATGGGTTCAAGATAATAATTGATGAGAGATATTTTCTTGGAGGTCTCCAAGGAGTTTCATTTCAGCATCTCATGGAATGCAAGGAGAAAAATATGATATGGGAGGATGGTAGCCTCTTTTGGAGGAGTGCTAAGGTGGAGAATGATAGGAGGCATCTATCGATGGATAGGTGGATGTGGATAGAGAGCAAGAAGTTGGAAAGTTACTTGCAACTCTATGATACCGGGCAGCAGGAGGCAAGACTGCGTTGGCTACTCTTGAGAGAGTTTGGCCATCATGTGGCATATCCTTCTTCTAAGGGTATGATGGAGGAGGATACTTGGCATAATACTTGCATCATGGGGCAGCAAGGAGTGTGGATGCATTGTGATGATATGGTCATTTTTTTTTCACGACATCAGTTGTATGATGGAGGTATGATGAGGCAGCAAAGACCTTTGTTGCTTTGGAGGATTGAGAGAGAGCAAGGACAGAGTTGCTCTCACATTTTTCATGATGATGATAAAATGGGAGGAGATGGAAACATTATAGGAGGAGTCTTTGACATAGAACATGTCAGAGAATGTATTTATGAGCTAGCAGGGGCCTATTTGCATGGGCCAATAGCGCTGTCAGTTTGGGGCATGAGCTTGATGATGGAGTGTTCCCAGGATCACTTCATATTTGATGCACTTGGTGGGCCTAGAGGAAAAGAGATTGATAGAGTGGTGGATGGACTCATTGGTTGCTGTGGTATGTTATCCTTGACTTGGATGTCCAAGCATAAGAAGGAGGATTTTCATGGAGTATGTGATTCGTTCCTCTTCAGATTGGTATGCCATACCACTATGGAGGATTCATCTATGGATCTTGCCACCATCTTGCTTCCATCACATGGTAATAATTATATTTTTACACTTATTGATTGTTCAACACAATATTTGTATACTCTTACCATTTCCTTGCAGTGCATTGCTCTCCAAAGGGGCAAATTTCTCTTTAGGCTCCATGGTCTATTTTTGGCCAGCTATCATGATGGAGAGAGCCATATACTGTATGATCTGGGGCAAGTATATGGCTACTTCTTGTGTGCTCAATTGACATATCCAGTCATATACTATTTAATAGTGGGTGTGATGACTTATACAACAAGCCATTTTTCAAGAGGCAACTTGCCATACCATTGTCTGAAGTTGCAGTGGGGAAGACTGCGCTGTGACCACTTGGGATACTGTTGGTACCTTCCAGCAACACATGAAACCTTCAGTATTTCTCTCAGTATGCTACTGATCATGATCCTATTTGCTGATGTTGTCCTTGCCTATATGAGGAGCATTATTGGAGGAGGAACACATGGAGTGGGTGTGTTCTTGGGGAAGGAGCATCCCCAAAATTTCTGCATTGCATGCTCAAAGGGGAGCATGGGAAGAGAAATGGCCTCTATAGCAACATATTTGTTTCTTAATGAGGAGGGCCATGGGATGGATGGATTGCCATATGATTGTAATTTCTTGTCCATCATGTATGAGAGGGTTTGGGCCAACTTGATGTACAACGTTGGGAGAGGGACCTTTGGAGGTCTAGCTTCCTTCTTGCCATTTGAGGGAAACATGATGACAGCCCAAGATCAGAAAATCCTTTACAATTATTTTAAGTAGAGAGGAGAAAAGCATGGGGTAGGCTACTATATCTACCATAATCAGAATTTCAGCCCACCTACTTTTCCGGAGCTTCAGGTGGAGGATGATTTGCATGAGTTACCATTTTGGAGGGTGGCTCACTTTGTTTGGTTGATAGCTTGGGGAGGAGAGATTCAAATGGGGATGATGAATCCCAATCTATATCAGCCCTCATGCTTCAATAGGACCTACAAACAGCCCATTTTTTCTTCCATGGATGTTTCATTGTCACACATCGTTAGCTATTTGGGATGTTCCCCAATAGATGGCTTGCACACTCGGGAGGGGAAACTTGGAGATATATTGATGATACATCACCTTGATCCTTGGAGGATTTCATATTATGAGGTTGAAATAGGGGAGAAGAGGGTTCTCTTCATTCCTATCCTTGCCGTTTCTTGAGTACAAGCAACATTCAGAAGGGGAGGACTGTAGTATTCCAAAATTTGCACATAAGAAAATTGGAATATTAGATTTTGCTAATTTCACCTAGGAGAGGAATAAATGGGTAAGGAGGCCCATGAACAATAAAATATGAATAAATTCCACCTTATTAAGGGAATATATCACCTTAGGAGCTATTTTTACACTTCCAAGTGTGAACAAGGACATTTTAGATGGAGACATAGTCAAGTTCGACTAAGTCAACAACCATTCTTGAGGAGGAAGAAATACTCAAGTAAACTAGCTCAATGGGAACAAGGATCAGCCTAAGACACATATGTAAACTAGATTGAAGATCTCTAGTGTGAAAAGAGGCATTGGAGGTGGATTAGTTTACCAAGTCAACAACGTAGCCACAAGAGGAGGGAAGCAAGCTAGGGCAGCACAATTTTGAAAGAGGAAGCTTCATGAAGAAGTCACCTCAACATTGTGTGGGGTCCAAGGTGAGGAGGCTCACCAAATATAAAAGTAAGGCATAGCATCAAAGGGATATCATTCATGCATTCAACTATTTTTGTCTTGAGACCACTTGCATGCTTCAGTTGTTTAGCCGAAGTTGTTGCACTGCTTAGTGCAAGGAATTCCTATGCGGGAATTCCATCCTCTTTTTAGATCAGCTTGCTTAAGGGATCAAAGGGGAGTTATTTGAGATTAATTTATGTATTTGGATTGAGACCATTCATCTACATTCAGCTACAGTGCAGTCATCTTTAGAAAACTACGTCCTTTATGCAGCAGGAGCAGCATAGCTGCACCCTTTGATTTTATGCAAATCTTTGAGGAGGAGGTGTTCATTTCCCTTCGGGAGTTCTAATAAGAGGCCTAGGGCCATATCTTTGTATTATTCTGATATTTCATGTCATGTAAAACCATGTTTAATACATAGATGTAGTAACTGCGTTATTTCTGCAGTACTGTTGTTATTCTCACAGTTTTCCAGAAACCTTGCCGGGAGCCTTGTCTCTACTGTATAAGTGATGAAACCTCCATTTATTTGCTATGTAATTAATATAAGCTGTATATCAGACCTATTCCTTCATTTTTTGCAGAAACCCTCATTATAATAACGCATTCCTTGTTTCAATAGTTGCTGCATGAGCTAGACTATGGGGTTTTGGGCTTATTTTAGCTACATTGATTTGGGAGATCTATTTATATGAGCTAGAGTTATTTATTTCACCTCTAATTCTACATACAAGTTTTATATCATGTCTTCTAAGGGATTCAAGTCCCATTCCTCACTTGTATAGCGTTATCTTTTGAAGACAACAGTTTATGCCCAGTATTGTTGCGTTTCCCTACCCGGGAAGGAGGATATTGGTCATTATCTTGCTGATGTTCTTTCATCTTCTAGGTTGATGTTATTTTACATCCTTGAGCTGCTCTTCATTTCCATGCTTATGGTTTGCTGAAGCTCCACATTGGTAATAACTCACATTATTCCCAATAGTGTAGCTGTTCCAATTTTGGAACATTACATATAAATAATGGAAGAATTTCGTTCACTGTGTATAAATATGGGCAATTTTTCCCTCATTGTATATAAAAATTAGGCAAAAAACATTGTTCTCTGTTCAAAATTAACCATGCATGAAGAGACTCATTTTTTTTTAATGATACCTGAGCTGCAACAAAATCAATTAAAACTTATGTCTCTGTTTCTAGCAATTAAATGCTCAGAATTTGAAATCGAATTCTGGAAATGGAAATTTCTTTTATAGGTCTTTGAAGAAATTGATTTTTTTTTTTTGTAAATTGATGCTACAGGTTCACTGATTTCTCTAAGAATAATTTCCCTTTCAAATTCAGCGTTAATCATACCTTTTGGCACAGGCAAGTCATTATTTCCATTTTCTATAGCAGCTTCATCCTCTCTCACCAAGTAGTTGCTGACATTAGGTGCAGAGGGAAGATCTACCACATCAGTTTCATATAAGATCCTTTCTCTTCTAATGGCACATAGTATGGTGCAAAAGCTGGAGCAGCATGTACACGAGATTGATCTCTGTTTTAATGAAAAATGAATTCTTTGCTTTGATGAAAAGAAACAATCTCTGTTTGGATGAAAAATGAGTTTTCTACCTCAAAAAAAAATCAATATGTGGAAGAAATACTCTTTTTGCAATGGTCACAAGCTCATGCTCGATTTCCCTCTTCGAAACCCTTTCCAAGCATATTTACTATGCAATTTTTTTTTTCGACAATATGCTTCATGACATATGGAAATACTGTTTTATAAATCATGTTCATGATTTCACAAATCGAATTTTTATGGAGAGATTTCGAAGTTTTAAATGAGGTACCTGATTTTAGGAGATGACTTTGAGTTTCATGATACAAATTAATTAGAGCTCCAGTTTAATTTTTTTCGAGAATTTGTTTTACAAGTGGAAATTCATTTTGAATGAAGGCACAATTAAATTTCTAGAAGTGGCAGTGTTCTTTTAAAAGAAACATAGGTCCATCTTATAACCAACACTTCATTTGACACCTCTGAACACAATCCCGATTTATATGAACCACAGAATATTCTCAATCTTTAGAAAAATCCGGAATCGAAGTCAATTTCCTTACCTGGCTTCTTTGCGTGATCCCTGGAATTTGTTGAAGTGTTTTGGTCCATATGGTGCACAGGGAACTCAACTTTTAACTCCGCGTTACAACCAATGTTCAACTTCCCTACTTATTTCCACATTTCTTCTTCAGCACTTTGTTCTGTGTTTCTCTCAATTCCGGTTTCTCTGTTCTGCACAACACTCTCTGTGTATTTCCTACTTATTTCTCCTTCCACGAGGATGCTCTCTACATGCATACAAATGCATAGCATCCATCTCATCTACTTGAGCATAGTTCTAGCTATGATGGTGGGAGAATTTTGTTTAAAAAAAATGTTTTTATGCTTATGGGCGATGTCTCTGAGTTTTCATGGCAAAAATGTCTTCGTTTGACTGCGTCCTCCTTCCAAGGTGTAATTCCTATCTTATCACTGCTACATTGTATCATTTATCATGGCCGCTTCATTATATTACATGCCCTTCATTATACTTCATGCCCATTTTGTTTACGTCTTTTTCTTTTTGCATGTTCGATTTAATTATTTGCATATATCTTAGACATATACCTTAGGCATTTCAGAATCATGCTTAGCACTCATACTTTAGACTTTGTCATTTTATCTCTTATGTCCTTAATTTGTTTTAAAATGATCATAGGATAGGTCATTTTAAAATCAAATTTTATTATGACATTAACCTTTGTATGATTTTGTGGGCAAATAAAAAATTCTTCATGGGAAAAATATTAAATCCTCAATCTTTGATCAAAATGCTTATAGGGTAATTTAGGGATATATGGATTAATGTAGATTAAATGAAAGGTATGGTAGGATAATGGTAAGGAAATTCATAATATTATGATGATGTAATGGATAGGGTTATGATAAATGTAGAATTGTGATGGAATGTAGGATTATGATGAGGGTAGGGTAGGAATGTAACGTTTTATGTGATGATGTAAGATATAGGTAGGGTAAATGTAGGGTGTTAGTAGAATGATAGGATGCATATTCAATTTTAAATCAGTTTAAAAATTCTAGAAATTTTTCAAAATCAAAGGTTCTAAGAACATTTTTTTTTACTTACTGTACTTTGCCTTTCGCAACATAGCTTGATGTTCATACTGATTTGATGATGAATTTTGCTGGGTCATCCAAATTTGACTCATGATGATGGTTCTTCAAAGATGCATTCAAATGGAATATAGACAATTGTAACTACTTACTTGAACCTCTTGATATTATGTTATTTCATGTTCTTCTTGATATCTGCTATTGATTCAGGTCCCTTCTGATGAATATTGTTTAGGTCCCTTCTGCAATGATATTCAATGTTGTTTCAGGTCCCTTCTGCAATTATTTTTAAATGATGTTTCTGGTCCCTTCTGCATGATATTTTCAATGATGTTTCAGGTCCCTTCTGACATGTTATTCAGGTCCCTTATGTAATACAACTGCTCAAACTATTTGCATAGTTTTATTACGAACTTCCCCCTTGCTTATGTCAAGACTTGTCCTCAAGTCTTGGTCTTGGAGGATTTTTTCTGCAAAATCAAACTAAAGTAAAACAAAATAGAGAATTCATATTGGCCAAACAAGTTGGTTTTCCGATATGAATTTGAGTTTGTATTGTGCCAGTTTCCTGGATTTTCACAACCAAACTCTTTTTTTTTTCCTAGATGGAGGTGGGGTATAATGGATTTGGAGAGTATGGAATGCTTATGAAAGTATTATAGGTTGAAGTCATCATCTAAGAGTAGATGGATAGATAGATAGAAAATAGGTCTGGACTTGAACATGCATGATTGCAGAACTTAACATACAATATGGTAGATGAATGACATCATGAACAATATGGCTTATGAAAGGCTTCTTTGAAAATGTATGTGAATTGTCATGGTAAAACTTTACTTCTTCTTCTTATTATTAGCTTCATGTATTTTTCCTCGATCTTGATCTTCTTGTAGGGTTGTTGGTGTTGTTGGTAAGCAACTGAAAGAAAGCTTCATGAGTTTTGAGTTTCATTAGATGGGCTCAACATCTTGTGAATTCCACTATGCTTTGACTTGAACATTTGTTTCCATATTCTGAAATATGATTTTTTTTTTTTAAATTGACTTTGAAAAGTCCTTTGTCCATGGAGTTCACCTCTTAAATCTTCTTATGTCCTGCAAAAACATAGCATTTGCCTGCAACACAATATTAGATGATGGAGGAAGAGAGGTGTACAGTCTCTCTTCTTCCAAGGAATATGTAAAATAATTACAAGAAATGCTTTAAAACAAGTCCAAATAAGATATACAAAGAAAATGCATGTGTTTACCCCTTGAGGAATGGTGGCCAATCTAGACCTCCTAGCGGCATTTTGTTCACAAAATCTTCATTTTAAGTAAAATTAAAGTGATTAAAAAGCCAATTTGAAGTGAATTAATATGGCTATCTCTAGTATAAACAAGTTTTAAAAATGGTTTAAAATGATATGCTAAAAATGATGAGATGTACCATGTTTGATAGAGCTTCTTGTGAATGTTTTACTAGACCAACAGTCATTATTTGGAGTTTAAATTTTTCGTTAAAGATCAGATCAATGTGATTCCACTTGGAAATCAAAGTAGATTAATTTTTTTCTCTCCAATAGAAATAGGTTTTTAAAATCAGTAGGTTTGATATCAAAAAATTGGTGATGAACAGACCTAGGAGGCAGAGTTTGACTATACTGATTTTAAGACATGCGGTCACTAAATGTGGAATGAATTTTTCACCTGACCTCCAAATGGGATGATTCAAATTATGTCTTGAACTAGACTTCAATAACTATCTCCATTAGAAACATGTTTTTAAAAGAAGATGATTTGATATGTGAAATATGCCAATGAACAATCAAGACCTAGAATTGTCACCATTCAGATTTTTCGACAAACAGTTAGTATTTTGAGCATAGATTTTTCATATGATGTCAGATTGAGCTGATTCAGATTGATTTGGAAGCTAGATTCCAAGGGATATCTTACCTATGAATATCAAGTAAATTTTTTTCCATTAGAACCCTCTAATAAATGTTGTACTAACTCTGTCCTTAAATGTTTTCTCGAAATCTAGTGTTTATTTTGATCATTTTTATTTGTGATCCAAGTTGAAATTTTCAAAATGGATTTAAAAAATATATTTCAAGAGATACCTTGTTTAAAATCATGTTTTTTAAAAATGATCTTACATGGTTCCCCAAAATAGGATTGTCCTTCGTGCATTTTGTCATGAAATCCTTTCAAATGAGTATTGAACAATGATGTGAAGAATTATTTATGAGAAAAAGTGTTATTGTGAATGCATTCCACCCATTTATTTATTTTATTATATTCTATCCTACTCTATTGTATAAAAATAAGGCATTCTCTCAAGTATAAGAGAATTTCCAATGCATCCATTTTTGTAACAAGATCGCAAGTAAAATTACATCCAAGTTTGAAAAATATACTTTAATGAATGTTTGGACATGAAAAATTAGTCGATCATAAAGATTTGATGCTAAAGGATGTTGAATAATGGAGTGGTGTTGTGACCTAATGGTTAGTTGAAACCAAGTTTTAAGATGATCTATGTTTGCTTGGCTCTCTTTAGTTTTCATATCACAAAGTTCTTTGTGTAGCACTTGTTCAAAATCTTGAATGCACAAGGGATCTTGTGATATACATGCTAGAATTTCTTCAATTTCAAGTTCTAATGTTTGATCTTCATCACATGTGATCCATGACTCATTCATCTCCTTACAAAGATAATTAGAAGAAGATTCTAAGTTTTCTTCATGTGGATTCTCTTCATGGATGCTTTGTTCCTCTTCTAACTTCTGAAATGAAGATTCATCCCTAGTCATCACTCTAAATTTTGGACAAGGATTTAAGAAGATCCTTGTAGTGGCATACCCTACTTCGCTAAATGAATTATTTAACATCATCTTTTGGAGATCTTGTTAGGAAAATGGATTTTGTAGTTATTTAGTTTTTTATTTTATTTTATTTTTTTGGGGGGTTTTGTTTAATGAATCTACCCTGCTAATCTCTATCTCTAGGCATAAAGAAACATAACTAAAAGAAAAACTATTTTTTTGTAGTTTTAGTTTTATTTTTGTTTATTTTTGTTTTTATCTTCATAATTGACCACTTCAAAATATGCTTCCCTGACAACGGTGCCAAAATGTTGGGTTGTTTAACGGGTAAACAAACACAAGTATTTATTATCAATCCAGGCTATTAGGACTTAAAGCATCCCCAAATTATATGGGTTTCAGCTATGATCAAGTTAGAAGATGATTTATCAATGATTAAGGAAATGCATATTACAAATATAAATCTAAACTAATTAATTTCCAAATTCAAGTATGCAATCAGTAGCAGAAGAACCTCCTAACTTAAGAGATTTGTTTGTCTTTCTCTCACAAGATTACTTCATGAATTAGAAATAAGAAACCACTAATTGAGCAATATATTATGATGCATGAAACAATAATTGAAGAGTATCTCAACTAAAGAGATTTTGGTTGTCCTTCATCATAGATTCATTCACCAATAATACTATTGTTAGAAAACAAGAATTTAGAAAAGCAATAAAAAAGCATGAAAAGATGAATTCTAGATTAAGATTTTAATCAGATAGAATGTTTAACTTAAAAATTTTATTTCCCTTTCATTTGAAGAATAAGAATGATAATTAGATTCATCAGTACTCATAAAACATCATCATAAATCTAATCAACAAGTTAAGCATTAAACAAACTAGTTCAAAAACTGCAACTACAAATAACTAGAAAGTGCACTTAGTTCCCAAGTTTTCTATAAATGTATCCAACTCGAGCCCAAGTTTCCTGGAGTTATGCAAACCATGAGGCCATTATGAGAATTTATGATATGGTCCAAAAATACTCTTACAACCCAATTTTTACTAAAATTTCTAAAAATTGGAAAACATAATTTATTTGCCTGAGTATGCATAATAAGGTCAAAATAGGTCATATGTGGGTGGTATAAAGTGGAAAACGATGGAAATTAGGTGGATTTTAATAAGAAAAATTTGATAAAAAATGAGGGCCAACATCTCCCCCTTGCTTACTCTCAAGCATTTCCTCATGCTCGCCTTTGTCTCCTTGACCTTCTGCTTCTATATGATGACTGCCCTGCTGATGTACCTATGAATCTGGCTCCTTATGTCAAAGCTCCCTGATGAGCTACCTTCTTAGAAATCAAATGCTAGAGATTTAATTTATGTAGGAGAAATCAAAATTTTGAAGGTGATCTTAATTGGAGAAATTGAATGTTGGAGAATGCTCAAGTTAACCACTGCATGCAACATAACCACTCGTTTATTCACTCAGAGTGGTTCATCCATTGGACTTGTATCAAGGACCCCGATACACAGAAAATGTTGAAAATGGAGAAGACGTAGAGCTTCTAGATAAACTCTACCAGACGACTGCATGAAAAAGAGAAGATTACATTAATCCTACAACAGGAGGAACAATAAGTTGGAGAAGTGTTCAGAGTTCTGACCTAGGATCAGAAGTGGCTTGGGATGATTGACAAGAGGGAGGATATGAAATCAACACCAAAATATGCGCCAACATTTTTGGAATCAACTGGAATGGTACAGAGGTAAGGGAATACCCAACTCTTTCAAATATGCAAGTTGTAAATAAATTTATTACCAAAGTAGAAGACAAGGTGCCAGTAGAACATAGAGTCCCTCTCATGGATGTAGAACTACAATCCACTTTAGCAAGGTGGTGGGCAACCCATCACAACTCTCTTTCTAAATGGGAAGATATTTCTAGAGCATTAAGAACAAGATTTCATGCGGCTTAAGGACCACAACTAGGAGAAAAGTACCGAGGGAATTCCGATCCCCTAGTACATCTAAATAGTTGCAAGTATAAGTGGAGAAAAGAAGAATATCCAAAGTATTTATGGGCACACAAATTCATACATTCACTAGACACCATTCCACAATCTTGGTACCTGACAGAAGAGAAGAGGAGAGGAACAAGCACTTGGGAAACAGTTGCGGAGAAATTTTCACAATGTTTTTCTTTTAAGGGAGAAACAGACCAAGTTACAGATACCCTACAAGAAATTAAAAGAATATTTTTCTTCCTATAAAGCTTTAGGAAAATGAAGAAATATCCTTATCAGAGCATAAATCTAGGGATTCAGTAACATGTAAAAGAATAGATCGAGAGATAGATGACGATGGCTTAGAAAATATTCAGCATCTATACTTTGAAGAAAGGGAAAGGGAACGAGAAATACAAGAGGAACCAACTACTGAGGGATTACACCTGTTACCCCTGAAGGCAAAGAAGCAGAAAATTAGAAGCACATAGAAGCCCAAGATTTCATCCATCAGAGATTATTGGGATACAGAGACAAAAAAATAAATCTTTGACCTACTATATGAGTATGAAGACCTATTTCCATCTTCAGTGGCAGAGCTCAAAGGAATCAAAGGAGATCTGGGGGAGATGATCATAGTCCTAAAATTGGATGTGAGGCCAGTAAATCATAGACCTTACCACCCGAATCCGAGAGTAAAAGAAAAATTTAAAGCATAGATAGACAAAATGTTGAATGCAAGCTTGATTTTTCCGATTGAGGAAGCAGAATGGGTCAGCCCAATAGTGATGCAAAGTAAAAAGGAGAAATCAGAAATTAGAGTATGTATGGACTATAGAAGTCTAAATAACGCATGTATTCATGACCCATTTCCAACTCCATTTAGTGACGAAGTTCTCGACAATGTAGCGAGAAATGAAGCATACTCATTCACAGATGGCTTCTAAGGGTATCATTAGGTGAGAATAGTAGAAGAGGATAAAATAAAAACTACTTTCAAAATAGAATGGGGAGCATACGCCTATCATGTCATGCCTTTTGGGCTAAAGAACACACCAGCTATGTTTTCACGAATAGTAATAGCAGCATTCAGATACTATATCCATAAGTTCCTTGAAGTGTACATGGATGATTGGACAATGTACAACTTACTGAAGAACCATGTAACTCTGCTCAGGATAATGTTTGATAGGTGCAGACAACTTCGAATTTCCCTGTATCTCAAAAAGTTCATCTTTTCAGTCCCCTTCGGAATGCTTTTGGGACATGTCGTCTACAAGAAAGGAATATGTGTGGACCCCACGAAGGTGGCGGTAATTGTGAACATGGAGGCACCAGAGAATGTAAAACAATTGATTTCACTACTTGGACACACATGATACTACAACAGGTTCATTCGAAGCTATGCAAAAACCACAACATCACTAGAAAAGCTGTTGCGGAAGTCGGAACAATTCATATGGAACGATGAATGCACTAAGGCATTGGACACGTTGAAAGAGAAACTAGCAAGTGCACCCATTTTGGCCTATCCGAATTGGGATAAACAGTTCCATGTCCACATTGAGCCTCAAGTATTGCATTGGGAGCAGTACTAGCTCAGCCAAGAGAAACCTCCATAGATCACCCAGTGTACTTCGTAAGTAGGAAACTATCAATGACAGAAAGGAATTACACAACAATGGAGGGAGAGGCTCTAACTATGGTATACTCTCTACAAAAATTTTGCCACTAATTATTGGGAGGCATATTCAAGTTTTTCACAGATCACTTGACACTGAAATATCTGGAAAAAAACCTGTACTAGAGGGCAGGATCTGCAGATGGCTCCTACTATTCCAAGAATTTACTTTCGAAGTAATAGTAAAATCGGGGAGGCTAAATCTTGGTCTCAAACATTTATCAAGATTAGAGAACAGAGAAAACGGGGGACCACTTGATGACCAGCTGCCAGATGTTGATATTTTTCAAGTAGAAGCCATCCCAGATTATCTAGAATAGATAGCAACATACTTAGCCACAGGACAATGCCCTTCGGAATACACATCAACTCGAAGAAGACATGTAGTAGTTAAAGAAGTCGAGTATCAACTCATGGCAGGGCAGTTGTATAAAATGGGTCTGGAGCATATCCTATGAAGATGTGTCTTAGATCAGGAAAGTGAATACATCTTGTGGGAGTGTCACAGGGGATTTACGGGAGTCCATGTCGGTGCAAAACCCACCGCACAAAAAATACTACATGCAGGATTCTGGTGGCCCACCCTGCACAAAGACAACAAGGAATATGTGAAGAAATGCGACGTCTGTCAAAGAACAAGGTGACCATCACACCATGATGAGCTACCCCTACAACTTGGGAGGGCTATGATGGCATTTGAGAAATGGGCTGTTTAATTCATAGGACCAATTGCACCAATCGCCCGACCCTCAGAGGCAAGATATATAATCACCGCAACTGACTACCTCACAAGATGGGCATAGGCGGCACAAGTAAAGGACTGTACTGCATATATAATAGCCAGATTTATTTTTGAGAAAATAATTAGCAGTCTTGGGTGTCCAAGGAGCCTAGCGAGTGATCAAGGCACGTATTTCATTAATTCCACAATTAAATCACTACTAGACAATTTTATGATACAACACCATAAGAGCAGCCTGTACCACCCTCAGGCAGACGGAACCGTCGAGGCTTTCAAAAAAATCTTGGAGAAGGGACGAACAAAGATATGCAACACTAACCACGATGACTGGGATGAAAGAATACCAACCACATTTTGGGCATACAAGACAACCATAAAGAGATTGCATAATCAAAATCCATTCCAATTGGTGTACGAGAAAGAGGCAGTAATACCAGCCAAGTTTATCATACCCAGCCTCTTAATTTCCTCAAAAACACACATGACAGATGAAGAATCCATCTCTGCACACCTTCATGAGTTGCACGAGATTGAAGAAGATATATTTTTGGCGGATTTCCATCAATCAGTACAAAAACAATGACAAAAGGCCTGGCATGACCGCCACATCAAGCACAAAACATTTGCTATTGGTGGAAAAGTACTGCTCTATGAAAAAAAATTCAAGAAGTTCTCAAGGAAGCTCAGAATGCACTGGATGAGCCGTATTATGTCTTAGAGACAAGGGACTCATGCACGGTCAAGCTAGCGCAACTAGATGGAGAGATACTTCAAGGATGGGTGAATGGCGCAATACTGAAACCCTATCATGAGTAAGCACCACAATCCTTTTAATTTTAATAACTCATGCACCCGAGAGAAGTCAATAGATTAGAGTCAATAACTCTCTCGAAACTAAGATTAACCCTAGAATATTTTATGTTTTAATCTTTTAAGTCCACTAGAGTAGGAATCCTCAACAAGAAACCCGTAGGTCGTGCAAAAACAACAATCACCCTGTTGCGATGTGGAGACCACATCGCAACCAATTGTGGTTGGGGGGAGAGTCTACAATGTTACATAGCCTAAGCGTGTCAACCATAATTCACTCATAATGAGCCATTATAGCGTTTTCAGTCCGTAAGATCATCCAAATTTGAAAAATAATTACCATAATTAGTAACCCCCATACTATAATAAAGTTTCCACAGTAAGCCATAATTATTTCCCATCACGTCTACCCAACTTCCGAAGCCACCGTCATCACTGTCAGAGTCCACCTCACCCCAGTAACTAATCACATGATTATAGCCGTGGGGAAAGACAACAAGAATTAATTAGTTATGGCATCGCATTAACATCATTCGGGCTAGGAATCCTACTTAACCCGCATGAAGGAGGGAAACAACAGAATGCCAGAAAATTCTGAGTTATTAGAGCAAGAAATGAATATAACTATAAGCCCGATTCCAACAACAGAAGTTCATATCAATAGACAAGCAGCAACAATTCAGGTATACAGCAGAAAAAGAAAATGACGAAGGTGACTACTTTAGTGGTCGAGCCCGAGCTCGACGAAATAATTCAAAGGGTGGAGTCACTGGTTGGAAAATATGACAATGCCACGCTGATAGATACTGACTTCACAGACTCATTCCAGTTCCTAATGATGAAAAGGAAGGTGTACATTGAAAGTGATGTGAAGGAGGTAGGAGGCGAAGTAGCGAGGATGAACCCAGACTTCAGAGGCATCCAAAGGTCAACAATCCTGCACCTTAGAAGCCTTCGAATGTTCGGGACATCGGGAGCGGCAATGCTGTGCACCAAGTTCCTAATCAACAGAATTTAGAATGGATCGTTATGGATTTGGAGGGAGATCCCAATCCACGCGGAGGACATACACAGACTCACAAGTTTATCAAATATAAGAAGCGATGTTTCATCGACCTTCCAAAACACGTCTAAGAGAGATAAGAAGGTAGGAGATTGTGACTACTACAAAAAGTATGAAACAAAGAGAGGAGGAAAGGGAGCAAAAATTTCCTCATCAACAATTCAACAGTAAAATTCTCTTGCTATTTGATCGTTGGGAAAACTATGAGCCATTATACCAAGGGGGAATGCACCCTTGACACAATATCGGTTGCGGAGCATTGCATACAAGGGGCGCAACTGAATTGGTGCACATTCTTATTACAAGAGCTTTTTGAGGCTTGTGAGGACAACTACAAGCAGGCCACATGATTTATATACGGTTGTCTAATCATAGCTCTAGCAGTGTGGAAATGGAGTCCACTAAGAATCAGGCCGCTTTTAGAGATTACCGAAGACCAACCAATGGCATTGAGGTACATGCCATGGAAAATATCAGGGTACCCGAGTACCAAAGAGGTAAACAAAGAAGCTTTTGCAGCCTAGTATCGACAGATGGTAGACATAGTCAAAAGTCAGCAAAGAGTTCCAAGAAGCCTGTTGGATAGATACTTCCCTCAGATTTGGTTTGGGGTGTCTCAAAACCGAACCTATGTTCGGCCAAACTGCGTTGATGAAAATACCTTCCATAAGAAGCCGTTGAAGTTCCAGATAACGAAGGAGGCATTCCATACAAAAGTTTCTTCATGGCCAGGAGCGGAAACAGAAATCAGAAGCGGGATCCCAGTTTACTCATTTGATGCGATGCTCCCTAAAGCACTGTCGGGGGACACACTGGAAGAAACATTGCAGAGGGTCTCCCAATTACAACTGCGGTCACTGGTGGATTAGCTAGACACCCGGGTGAAAGGTTTCAACAAGGTAGTAGAAAATATCAGCACCAAATCTACTGTATTTCCCACTTTTTATGAATTTCAGAGGTTGAATTTTGCATCTCCGTCCACCACCACCCCCATCCTAAGTGCATTACCATCTACTGCATTCTACTCCCACTCACTGCCCATCGTCACTCCACTCCGCAAAAAAAAGCTAATGAAACCCCCAATACCAGCACCTAAATGAAAAAAAGCTCGAACCTTGGGATCCGAGCAAGTGGTCGATCTCACGGGAGAAGACCAAGCCCAACCAATGGTCACGGGGATGTTAATTCAAGAAGAGCCAGAGGTCGCCACTCAGACCACCTCTGCACTACCAGCATTTGATCCATCATCTGTTCTTAACATATAAATTTCATCACCACTCAATAGGCAGAATTCATCACCACACACCTCATTCACATCCAAAAACCACCCCACCCACACTTCATCCACCTCCGCAACCATCTCAGATCCGATACCACCAGGAACTCGAATGAATGTTGACACCGAGACAGAAGTTAACTCGGGTACAACTGGAGTACCTGAGGTTACCCAAACCACAGTGGGACAGGGCACCTTTTTAGAAGTATTAATCCATGAAGGGTCCCACATGTCCGATACAACACCCATTGAAGCAGAGCTAAATCCATTCCGACAATCCAACTTATTATTGCAATAGTTCATGCCATCCACTAGTCACCACATTCATGAACCTCAACCGCCGCAACAATGTCAACCAACATCCCCACAGGGACACTTTGAAAGATCAATTTCTAGTGGGAAACCGCTCAAGGAGAGACATCCGAGCCAAGAGATGTCGAGCAGTGGTGACATCCAAAACTGGGGACGCAGCCAACTTTTGAGTTTCAGCCAGATGACGACACAACAAGCAGAAGGTCTACACAATTACCTCTTACAACAACAATTTATTGTGCTTATTGATGAGCGTAATCAACTCCAGGGCGAGAAAGATAGCCTACAACAGTAGCTAGATCAGGTAATAGTGGTCTTTAAAGACCTATGGCCAAAAATTGCTACCCTAGATAGTAGCACACTCGCAAATATTTCATCATGCTCAATGTTTGAGAGATCCATTCAAGTAAAAATGGCATGTGCAAGCCTAGACAGAGCTAATTAGGAGCTAAGAGAGGTGCTTGCAGCAAGACCAACATTACTAGATCCCTCTACAGTATATGCTGAGAAGGTAGCGGAAAGACAAAAAGAGATGCAGAGCATGAAGGACACACTTGGAACGATAGTCAAGAAAGCATAAAACTTGTTGGAGAAACTCCACAAGTGTTCCAATTCACTAATACTGAAGGCTCAAACCATTTCAGAGAAATTGCAGAAGATCGTCCTCGACATAAGGAGGACCAAATATCCGATCAACCGCACTTAGCTATATGACCAAGCAGACGTACTCAAAACATAGATTTAGGCCATTGACGAACACTCAGAAACAACAAAGCAACTTCTAAGGGACCTACAACAACTTGTAAAACAAAAGGAAGAGGAAATTAAGCAACTGGCGTCTAAGGCCAAACCCAAACTCCAGGAAGTGTTCCACAATTTTCCACCGGTAATAGATGCGACTCAAGCTGACAGAGTCGTCAAAAAAATAGAGCTTGTGATAAAGGTATGGAAATAAGCAATAACCAAGTTCACGGAGCTCAGGATAGTAGTAATGAGCAAGGTTCCCGATTTGGGGCCTTTTTTGAAAGTGGCCAAACCGGAACAAGAAAAGACAGAGATGGAAGCTATAGGGGAAACTAGGCTGGAATCGGAAGCGATGGACCACCAGAAGCCGCAATAGTAGGAAAATATTGATCCAAGACGAGTCAATAGCATGTGGTAGGGGCCTGTTGGGGCCTTTTTTTTGGACAAGACAATTTTGGAGCTGCGGAGAACCGAAAGACAGGTGGCGGAGCGCAATCAAGGTAGGCAGGGAGCTGTCATGGTTGCGAAAAACCTGAAGGCAGGTGGCGTAACATTAACATATGACGATACAAATGGCAGGGACAAGAGATAAGGAACAAGCAATAGAAATCCTAGTGATGAATAAGAAACAGAAGGCAACGAAGCGCAAGGGAAAAACTGAGTGAAAATGGGCAAAGACTGACAGTGTCAGTTGACAGGAACAGATAAGCAAGGAAGAAGCGACTCCAAGAATAATTAGTTAGTCAAGGAGAGGCTGCTAGGAGAGTAGAGCCTAGGGAGAGCTTTTCGGAGCCTTATGTACTGAACTGAACTGTAATAGACTGTGCGAAGTATGTTTATACTATTTTGAGCCAAGTTAATGGAATCAGACTGTTGTTGTACTGCCTATTATGGATTAGTTGATGCTTGATTGATTATGGTGTATGTACGTCTGTTTTAAAATTTTAATTTGATACTTTGAATATATCTTAATGAATGAAAAACTGCTTCTTAAAATTGAGCTATATGAATGTCTTCTGTATGCATGAAAGATATGACTTGCGTTAGTAATCTATCCTTGATGACAATGATCTAGACTCTAATCCCAGTAAGGTCACGACACGCCTCAGGTGAGACTCCTTGCTTCCTTGAGTAGGGCGAAAATTTCAGCGTTGTCCTAAACTACAACGGAAACCTTGTTGGCCTCAATATTGAACCTGGGTCTTGCCTAGAGAACTCCTTTTTTGCCAACAATATTTGAGTTATCACATCTACATTTATCTCAAGCTCCAGTTGGTAACACTCATCAGTAATTTGCACGGTAGCTCGTATGGAACACTTGGATACACATACTCTGTTGATCAATCCGGATTTTCATTGCATGGTTCATAATGCTCTGATTGGTTTAGGGTAACCACCCACCCCCGATCTCCTCGCTGACACCATCATTTTCCTCACCTCCTTTTGTGCTCTCTAATTGACTTCGAAGGGGCTCTAGGGTTTGATCCAAGTGTGTTTCTAGTTCCTCAATATGAATCTTAATAACCCTTCTCACATATAACATTGTATTGGCCACCAGTGAACCCTTATAGCTCAGTTGTTGTCTTACCACATGTTTTGAATTCACTGTGATGGTTTATGTTAAGCAGGTAAATCCTCTCTGTAGACAGAGACGATCCCTCTAGCCCTGGAGTGGGTCTAGAAACAAAGGGACATGCTAAAGTTTTGCTTCCGAATTATTGAATGAACAAGGGACACGGTAGATAGACCTACCTGGAATCCAACACTGTCGTTGTTGCTGTAGTAGTGGTGGCCTCTCGCTCCTGCCTCGGCAAGTCACAATCCTTTTGCCATTACGTTTGGATACCTGCACATAGAAAAAGAAACAAGAAAAAAATACAAGATAACAAAATTTTATTCATAACTATTAGCCATTCAAAGAGGGATAAACATATTGCATTAAACAAACGTCGTAACACAAAAGTGGAACCAAATAGTAGTCATATATATAAATGAATAGAAGGAAGAGTTACAACCAATGCTTTTACGTCGCAGTCTACTCCAGCGGGGTTCAGCTGAAGCGAGTCTCAGATGCTCGTCAGGTAATTAAGACGAGATGAAGGCATGGACTCAATCTCTCTCAGAAGTCATGGACTTAAGATTCCTCAACATAATTCCTCCTTATTCTATCTTCTCTAGTAATTCAACTATAATATGTTTAATTCTCCAAGTTCAGCTAGCTTGTTCTAAGAGATATAACTTCTTTTATACAGGAAAACGAGGAGGTTAGGATCCCTACAAAGGTGGGAGGGAGGCCTATCCTTTAGGGAGTTCCCATAAGAGGTGGAAAACATAAACCTAAAGGAGGTAGTCTGTGGTTTATTAGTTCAACCACTCCCAATGACTCATCCTCGAGGTGGTTGGAGTGGAATCTCCACCTCTATTTTAAAAAAACATTCCATAAACAATTTGGTGCAGGTGGAAAACTGGGACAGAGCGCCACCTAGCGTGGGGCCCAATGTTAGTTTTCCTCTTTGGCGTGAGGGCATAACTGACTACCCGCGCGAAGGAAAAAACAAGGGTTTTTGAGTCTCTGCTCAGGGAATTGTCAACATAAGGAATATTACTCTCATGTAAAGGGATACAATGATGGTATTTGCAGGGCATGAAAATACTTATTAATCATGGAAATTACCCTCCAATGGGCGAGATGGGGATTGCAGGGATAGTGAAAAAATGCTGTGTAACAGATGCCCCCTAAAGCATGAGGCTCGAGGGAGAGAGAGGGGTGAAATGCTTTATGAGAACGCATTCGAACCAAACATCGCTATCAGAAAACCTGCAATTACGAATACAACTGATATCTATGATACATGAACATATGGTATGGGTGCAACCATCCATAATAGAGTATATATAAAAACTGAGATCCGAGGTATGGACGCAACCATCCAACAGTAAGGATCAACAAATAGACTCAGGTATGGCCATAGCCATTCAATCAAAAGAGTCATGCAATAAGTCATGATAATCCACCAAAATCTGCAACCTGGATTTTATCAAAAAAAATCTAGGGTCTTGCGCTCCATCTCGACTTGAAAAAGTACAAATTCAAGCATGCAAATATATGAGTTGAAGTCGAACATGCAAGAAAATCACCTGATTACCAGCGAATCATGAACGCTATTAACATGCACGAGAGAAACCATCAATAATGAAAATGGCTCTCATGGTACAACTAGTACAATCCATAGAATGTGAATAGTGATCTGGCGTCGAACACCCGCAGAATCACTCGATCAAAGGCCAAATGATGTGGACCTTGCGTCGAATGCGAAAAACCTGCCATTAAGGCATGCAGGCTCCAAGGTACTAGAATAGAGTCTCTCGATCAAATTCCTGGATAATGAGCTGAAGTCGACAGGAAGTGACTTGATCAAAGGTGGGCCATAATGTTTCCCACATCATCGATACGAGACAGAGGAACATGATAGTAGTGAAACAGGACCAACGGATAATCAAAGGGAGGTTGAAAACTGCAGAGGAAAACTTCTCTTGAAAATACCAGCAACATGACACTGGATTTGGCAGTATTTGAAATCAAAGGATCTGAGGTCATGATGATGTGGAAAAGAGCAAATGAGAGGTCAAAAGAGATTACCCAAACCCATGGAGGCAAAAATGAATAAATGAGATGTCCCCAACCCGACACGAATGCAAACAAGTGCCATCTTCAAGAGCGACATACTGCCAACATAACTAAAACTTGGTTCCATTTCCCCCCACCATTTCTGGCAAGTATCCCAATTATTTTTTAAAACAAGCTTGAAGGGGATAGCATATGCTTGTGTTGTAAGTTTGTCCTTTGGAAAAATCCAACCTTGTACATTTTACGAGCCCCAGGAAGGAGGAACTCGAGTAACGTCATGGCGACGAAATCCGATGTCATCAGGGTTTAATGAGTCTGACAAAGGGAGAACACGACATCTTTTCATGTTTAGAGAGTTTAAAAAGAAGGCAGAAAATAAAACTTTATCATGGCCCTTTTCGTAAATAGTCTCTTAGATCTGAAAAGGTAGAAAAGAATATTTGAAAGAAACTCTTAGTCGCGATAGGCTAAGGTATTCCTTTTTCGTAAATAATCTATCCCAACCCGAAAAAGGGGTAAACGTATACTGGGTAGATATCTCTTCGCAACCATTTAACGAGTTCGAAACGACAAGAGTCTTGACAATATTTTCAATTTTAGAGAGTCAGAAAAGAGCTGAAAGATGACTCCAGCAGTGAGTTTTTCGTGTTTTTACCAAGTCCAAAAAAGTATAAAATTTAACTTGTTACTCCATCACTATGTCCTGAAAACCTATTGCTGCACAAGAGACATGTGTAAAACCCATTTTTCGAAAATAATATAATAAAATAATCGAAAAACATGTCTTAAAACCTAATTAGGGTTGTAAAAAGTTATAAAATGCAAAAAATGGTAAAAATAATTACTTTTCACTTTTTACCTCTTGTGGAGCAAATAGTTACACATTTTATAGTGTGATTTTGCGGCGACGATAGTGGACAATCCAACAGACCAATCTCAAATTCGTCAGTTCCAGGTAAGAGCTGAGATCTCTCCCTACATTTTGAATAATTTCTTACTACCTGAAACTTCCAATTTTTAATTCTGGGGGAGGAAATATGAAAATTGGGGCATGGCGGTTGGCATGGGTTTCGAGCACATAGTCGCACCAATTGCCCAATTTTTTACACTAGGGCGCGCCCATTAGCGCAACTATTTGGGAAACAGTCGCGCCAATGGTGTAAACCATTTTTATCCAAAAAATATCGGTGAAATACCCCAATCATTCACAAATTCAAGTTTCAAAAAGGATAATACCATTCATATGAATGTGTTTACAGCTAGAAAGCGACAAAATGGTGATCGAATGGAAAGAGCGGGAACACAACGAAGAAGATGAGCTTGCCATGGAAAATGAGAGATGCATGGAAGCTCTTCGAGATTGTGGACTGAAAAAGTTCTTCTTGACACCGTGTCTCCATGCTCAACCAAAGATACTACAATATTTGATCAACATATGGGATGAGGACCAAGAAAAATTCATCCTTCGAGATCAGGAACTTGAGATTGATGTTCCTGACGTCTAATTTATCACAGGATTGTTGCGGAGGGGAGAAGCACCAATCCTAACTGGTACCCAGCCTTGCATGGAGAGTATGTCCATGGTGATGGACAAAGTATGTTGAGGGGCATGGAAGGGAACAAGAAGTGGGAAAGTTGATATCCAAACTATCCCAGACTTAGCACTAAAAGTAGTGCTACATACCATCACATGAGTTGCGGGATTGCAAGCACCGCACGAAGCAAAAAAAACATAGTTGCTTCTTGCTGTAGACTATTTGACACCGATCATCTACAACTGGGCAGAGGTCGTGACAATAAACATGAAACGCCAGCTAATAAAATGTAAGAAGGGAAAATTGAAGCAATTTGGTTATGGGTCTATTCTGGTATCGTTCGTCATGGAACGAATACCAATTTTTCAGCGTCAGGAGGTCATATTCCCAACACCACCAGCGAGAGAACCACAAATGGCTCGATGGGCAGCTTTGACGCCAAGGGTAGGGGGCGGCCAATAGATGTCCTGGAGGCCAGAGTTTTTTGATTGGCTTCGCCGATAGTTGATCGTCGTGGAGGACTGGCCCTACTCTGGTCCATATTTTACTGGTGATCTAGACCTCCCACTCTCGAAGGGAGAGGATTGGGATGAAGATTTGGGTAAGACTCAGTTTTAAATTTTCATGAGTATTATGAATTTTTTTTTTTAACTATGTATGTTCTGACATTAAACCCATGTATTTGCAGATGTCGGCCTAGAGAGACTTGCGGGCATGTCTCCGATAGAGAGGCGAATTCCATGTGGTTTCGACCCTCATGGTGAGGGAAGCAAGGAAGAGGAGCTCGTGTGCAACCTAGAGGGGATCAAATGTGGAGTCTCGGATTATGCACAATTCGACGATGTTCCTCGCGCCTACCAGAGACATACTGTAGGGGTGCCAAGTCGTATTCACCGCTTGCTGAGGCATCTTGTATGGGCAGTGACATGCTATCATGAGCATCACGCCGATTAGACACCTAGGCTTTATATCGGCATATTTTGAGAGACATGGTGTCTCAGGATGTAACATAAACACACATATTTTTTGAATGTATGATGCATGTAACATAAACACACACACACACACACACACGTATATATATATATATATATATATATATATATATATATATATATATATATATATATATCTATTTTCCTACATGGATCTTTTACATATGATGATTATTTATACAAATTATGCAATTGCCTAATATAATGTTAGCTAATGTATCAGTTAAATAATTTGCATAATAAGTAATGACCCAAAAGGAAGGAAAATGTTTACAAAGCACATCAAGCCAAAAGATTTCATTTTTACGCAAGCTTGAAAAGAAAAGTAAAATATGCTTGAAAAACAGGGCACAAGCATGCCCCCAACATGGTGATTCAATTCGAGGTACATGCCCCCCAAGCTTCAGTCCAGCTGTAATGAATGAAAAGTAGATGGAGTTAAGGTTCAAATTTCGAGATCAGAGAAAGACTCGACTAGGATTTTACGAGATCTGATCAAAGGCTTGAATTGAATGGGAACGTGTTTCATTTTTTAACGAGGTTGACACAATAAAAGAACTATCGTCAAAACACCTTGTTTCATTTTTTAACGAGATTGACACAAGAAAACAAACTTTGCTCTGAAGACCTCATTTCATTTTTTAAGGAGCTTGAAACGAGAAAACGAACCGTGCTCTGATGACAACTCATCATGTTGAATAAGAATTCATGGCATCCAAGAGGTGCTCATCTGATGGGAGAAAAACATCTCGAAAATCAGGACCCAATGCCCCCATCACATGATGCACAACGACACTATCACTGAATGCGGGCATGGGACAGGTAGCCACATAATTAACCTGCGGCGAGGAAGATACAACCAGCGAATAAAGATCTAGAAGAGACGATGGTGGGCCAGCTGTTACATCAGGTCCAAAGAATGAAATTTGATCAATGGTCATGTTTTGACCGTTGTGTGGAAAATATATCACACGAACGACGGAAGAGACAACCGCGCCCATGGCATAAGCATAGTCACGTCCCAAGAGTAAATTAAAATCAAAGGAACCTTGGACCACCATCACTTCGATATAGACGGTTTTTCTCCCAAAGTAATAGGCAACTTCGGAAGGATCCCTAATGGTTTATTGGTTCCTTTGTTAAAAGCCAACAGATTCTACATAACAGGCAGAAGCAGTGGAGAACTAAAAGCTTGCCAAGTAGAGGAAGACATAATACTAACAGATGCACCTTAATCTATAATGGTGTTGGGCACGACCACTTTGAAGGCCTGTACCATGATCTCAAAAGGCACATAAGAAGGAAGGCGGTATCTTGAGAATCGACTCTAATCGAAGAAAGCGACCAAACTACTTAGAGGGGGTACCACCAAACTGAGATGGTCATCCCCTGATGTTATTGGAGCAGAAGGAACATCCTCCTGGACCTCCATCATGGGAGTAGGAGGAGCATCTTCTTGAACTACAGGGATGGGAGAATATTTCTCCAAGTCTAAGGAATCTGAAGAAACAAGAAGAACGTGAGGGGGATGAGATCCACTCTCAACGGAAAATACCTGATGAACCATAGGCGGGATCAGGTCGACCGATTCCATGACCAATGGTAGGTTGGGAACGGATTCGTGAATTTGAATTTTTGAGGGAATGGGATTGACGAAGGATGAATCTTGACTGATCGTTGAATCAACTATCGGAGGACTTAAAGAAAGCTTCTTGTAACCAACCGGTAGGCAGGGTGTAGAAGTAGTAAGGTTGTCCAAAACTCTCTTGGCTTCATCCATGTATGGACAAAGGTGAATGGGATGATGCCCTTCACACAACTTATAGGGATTAGTAATCTTACCCTGTTTCTTATGAGTCTTCTCAGTACTAGTCGAAGATGTGCCACCAATATGACTTCCAGAAGGCAATGGTGGATGAACTTTGGACCATGCTTCAAGTACCTTGGGAATGCCATGGCAGTCTCGAAGAATATGGTCACCTTATCATAACATGTAAGGGAATTTGAATTTGTGTGGAAGGTTTGATGGTTTATCAATGGAAGGTGTCTGAGGCACAATAGCCGCAAAGCTAGCCTCTCTCTTATCTGACTTCTTCTTCTTCTTAGTCACTTGGTTACTAGAGTCCATATTTTCACCAGGCGAAGTAGAATAGGAGGATGAAGAAATAGGCAAAGAAGGGGAGAGGTCCACCTTAGAATCAACACGATGTTGTTCAGGTGGAAGGGATGGTTGTACAGTGGGCAGAACATTTGAGACCACAGAGGTAAAAAATAACCAAACAGGCAACCCAATAGTTAACCCAGGCAGGGACAATGTTGCCATATAAGGAACACCAACATTACCAAAAGCAGGAAAAGGACTAGGATTCCCTTCGGAGGGGATTCCTTGATTGGTAACTCTGGAAAAGTTGCCATTGGAAACAACCGTAAAAAAAAACACTAAGGAAGATAACTTTAGCCAGGAATATTTCTTGGGCAGTGAATATTTTAAGACACTGAAAAAAACTCTTCCGTTTCATATTTTAAGAGTCAAGAAACAAGCAAAAGGTGACTCTATCACTTTCAAGTTGAAATGAGTGTGAAAGGACAAGAGCTCAATGATCTTTTCACTTTTAGAGATTCACAAAAATACCAAAATGACTACTCAGGTAATCTAAGCAGGGTGTACCAAGTTTCTGTGAATTTCCATATACACCTTGGTGATCAAATGAAAGAGAAATGACCAAGGACTTGATGTACGTGCAAGTAGTCTCCCCGAATGCTGTGTTCGATGTATCACGGTTACAAGGTGGCAGACTCAGCTTCCTATGGATAAAAGGATTGCAACCTAGAGGGGTATCCCTTTATATACTCGACGGTACGAGGAACATAAGTCCGTACTAGTGCTATCTAAAGACAGATGGTGAACGACAACTATTAGGTTTTAAGATGCCGGAACACGTCTCTAGCCTAGACCACAAAAAATGTTTCGTTAGGTTTCAATTCTTCCTTAGGTTAATTAAATAAATTTTAAAGTTGATCTTGGATTATGTTTCAGTTGTAAGGCCCTATCGATTTTGGATCTCAAAATTCCTAAATGCAAGCTATATGAAAATGAACATAATTTTTGATTCAATGAATGCTAGTTATGAGAAGGATAGAGATCTTTCAAATAAAAGCAAACAATGAGACTATGCGAAGAAATCCACTAATGCATCTAACAGAATCTGACGAAAATGATACTCTTTCCTAGATAATCAAATGCTAGTTATGCAAAAGAGTGTTTCACTTTCAATGCAAAGAAAGAATGAAAAATATGTTTTTTTTTTTCAATGAAAAGAAGCACATGATGCACTAATTACATGAAAAACAAAAAAAAACACTAGCTTAAGTGTTGTGTAAGAATCGAAATTGAATGACTCAATAAAACGCAAAACAAACACAAGAAAGAACTCAAACTAATGTTGTAATCTTTCAAACCAAGAGAAAGTTTTCAAAATGATTCAAAACAAGAAATCTAATCTATGCTTGGAGCAATAAGGTGAAGAATCAATCGAAAAACGAAATGACTCTGCAACCAAAGAAATTACTCAAAAATATCAAGAAAACTTAGTGCAATCAATCCAAAAATGAGACTGACAACAATCAAACCGACTTGATTTTTGAACAGAAGGCTCAGTGCACTAGGACACCTAGAAACCCTAAGGCCTCAACTGACACTGATAAGAAGATGGACAAATGACTGAGGAAAGCAAGTCGACGGCAGTCAAAACAATCCCAAAGGCATAATTACACATAAAAAATAACCCAGAAGCAAGCAAAAGTGACCCAAAGACTCATCAAGGAGGTCAAACCAATTCCTACACAGGTCGGCGTGACTGTAAGGCTGTAATTTGCACCATAGGGGGGTTGGTGCGACTACAAAAGAGCAACATGCGCCAATTGGCGTGATTGTTCAGAGAAAAACCGCGCCAAGCTAGATAACTATGGGAAAATGAGGAAAAACCAAAACCTAATGAGCAGAGGTCAATCTTGACACTTTGGAGCTGAACAAAGGATGGAAACTAAGCAAGAAAACCAGAAAAATACAGATAACTAAATCAGTAATTGAAACTGACCCAACAAGATGAAACGACAAACTCGCACTGATCCCTAGTGGAGTCGCCAATTTGTTAAGCAGGAAAATCCTCTCTACAGACAGAGACGATCCCTCTAGCCCTAGAGTGGGTCTAGAAACAAAGGGACATGATAAAGTGTTGCTTCCTAATTATTGAATGAATAAGGGACATGGTAGATCGACCTACCTAAAATCCAACTCTGTCGTTGTTGCTGTAGTAGTGGTGGCCTCTCGCTCTTGCCTTGGCAATTCACAATCATTTCACCATTACGCTTGGATACTTGCACATAGAACAAGAAACAAGAACATCATACAAGATAAAAACATTTCATTCATAACTATTAGCCAGTCAAAGAGGGCTAAACATATTGCATTAAACAAATGTCGTAACACAAAAGTGGAACCAAACAATAGTCATGTATATAAATGAATAGAAGGAAGAGTTACAACCAATGCTTTGACGTCGCAATCTCCTCCAGCGGGGTTTAGCCGAAGCGCGTCTCAGATGCTCGTCAGGGAATTTGGATGGGATGAAGGCATGGACTCAAGCTCTCTCAAAAGTCATGGACTCAAGCTTCCTCAACGTAATTCCTTCTTATTCTATCTTCTCTAGTAATTCAACTATAATATGTTTAATTCTCCAAGTTCAGCTAGCTTGTTCTAAGAGAGATAGCTTCTTATATAGAGGAAAAGGAGGAGGTTAGGATCCCTACAAAGGTGGGAGGGAGGACTGTCCTTTAGGGAGTTCCCATAAGAGGTGAAAACCATAAACCTAAAGGAGATAGTCCGTGGTTTATCAGTTCAACCACTCCCAATGACTCATCCTCGAGTTGGTTGGAGTGGAATATCTGCCTCTATTTTTAAAAAACATTCCATAAACAGATTGGCGTGGGTGGAAAACTGTGACAGAGCGCCAGCTGGTGTGGGGCCCAGTGTTAGTTTTCCTCTTTGGCGTGAGGGCATAACTGACTACCCGTGCCAAGGAAAAAACAAGGGTTTTTGAGTCTCTGCTCAGGGAATTTTCAACACAAGGAATATTACTCTCATGTAAAGGGATACAATGATGGTCTTTGCAAGGCACGACATTGCTTATTGATCACGGAAATGACCCTCCAATGGGCAAGATGGGAATTGCAGGGATAGTGAAAAAATGCTATGTAACAGTTTACAGAGCGGCGCATATTTGCTCTCGTTGACTCCAAATTTCCACAGGTATATATATTATTTTGTATAATCATTATCGATCTTAATTTGCAGAGGTTCCATTTTTTATAACAAACCCTAAGCCAGTTTCTTTGGCTCAGAAACTAAAGCACAGGTTCTAGTGAGGCCCATGCTATGACATGGCATGCACACCCAAGTAAGATGTTCTCCCATGAGGAAACCCCTCTTTTGTAAGGTGTTTTATCTTAGGGTAATTTATTTTAATTACAATTTTCAAGCCCCAGATTTTAACTAGGGTTTCATGGTTGTAGGTATCAAATTCTACCCATTAGATTCATTGTTTTTATGGGTTGTGATTCTGAGGTCATACATATCTAACCCTCACCCTCTGAATTCTTGTTCCAGGTGCTACTTCTGTCCAAAATTGCAACTTCAGTCCATTTGTTACATTCAATATAACTATCCTTAGATCGAAACTCCGAGTTCCAAATATGGGACTAACATGTCCCAAATCTTTGGTTTCAAGTGGAAGACTCCACACTGTGTAATAGCAAGAGTTTATTACGATTCATTTTCTATTTGGGGTCACTTCTGTGAAATGAATAATTGTTTCATTAGCCTTTATATTAATTGTATTCTAATAACTGCTACCATGACTATGAAGGAAAGTAACCCGTCGATTAACATGTTTACACATATACATGCATATTTATTGTATTGCTTCTAATTACAAAACTACGTTATATATATATATATATATATATATATATATATATATATATATATATATATATATATATATATATATATATATATATATATATATATATATATATATATATATATATATATATATATAATCCATTTCTATACTTATATTCATAACAACTCCCATAGTTGGGCACAACCAATTTGGTTCTTTAAATACATTTACTTAAATAATAGCTCATACCATTTATTACTTCAACCCTTTTCTAGTACAATTAACTCTTACATTCGAACTTTGTTTACCATTTGTTTTAATACAAAATGTTGACCATCATAGTTAAATAAGAAAGAAGAACAAAATTTTGTATTAGGGCTATTAATACTTATCTGTGTCTTGCACTGATCAGGGAATTAACCAGGATAGAATACCATTCCACCTAACCTCAAGATTGGAAATCACGTACAATCTCCCCCAGTGCCCCTTGCAGACTTTCCAAGTGGGACAATAGATAGTACAGTTCCTTGGACCTCAAGACTTACAATCCAATCTAGAACTCTTTCAGCATCAAGGTTTCCATTGACACCAGTTCGACTCAAGAATACCCAGTTGTTTCATCTCCTTAGCAATGTCCTACACAAGATCTTGTTTCCTCCTCCCTTCGCCTCCAACCTCTCTTTTTTGTTTGCCTTCCTCGACCCAACTCTTTTACTGAGTTGTTTTATGAGGGAGGAGAGTATGACTATGTTGTACAATCGGTTGGAAGTCCAAGATTTACTTCTTGGTATTCTTTCCCATTCTGAGATTAGCGTAACTAAAATTTTAAAGAAATTATTAATATCTTTAACTTTAGAAGTTTTAACTCTCATTAACCTTTACCTAGCCTATAACTTACCAGTCTTTCATGTAAAAGTAATTAAAATTATTATCAATTATTCACAAAGCTAAGGAGGTTGTTATAACTTTATAACCTGGTTTGTGCTCGACATGACTATGTGACGTGCAGAATGGCATGAAACTTGTGTATACCCCTACGACTTTTTGTCATGTGCGCACGTTAATTGAAGCTCAATGGTTCACTACAGGAGAAGTTGTGAGAGTTGAATTTTTTGTGGCATGGATAAATATAAGATTACCTATGAATTTGTGTTTAATTTCTTAATATGTTCTAGGATTTATCTATCTTTATGGGAAATATTTTAAGATAGATTTTCTGGTTAGTTGTTTTTATTGCCTATTGTTTTTTCCAATGGGTTGTTTTTATAATTATATATTTTAGTAAGTTGTTTTTGTTATCTATTTTATTTGATAGGTTAGTGGGTTAAACATTCTAATATGCATAATTATATTTGTATTTTTTGTGAGGTGAGGGAATCTTCAAGAATATATATATATATATTATTGTGTAATCTATATTTTTTTCTATTTTGGGATTTTTTTCTTCAATTTTACTTGAAATTGAAAATGTAACACTCACTACATAAATTTTTAATTTTTTTTTGTCTCAAAATAACATTTTGGGACAATATACACATTCTCAATCAACATTCAAGTAAATTTTGTTTTCAATAGTTTACACGTCAGCTTTTCGAGAAGAGGCTCAATACATTAGGTCACAAGGTTTTTAAAACTTGACATTGGCATGCCATTATACATGATCATATATACAACACTATATCTTCTTACGTGAAGTATCATTTAAGGAGGTTGAATCTCGAATGTCTTACCAAGAGTTAAGGCTTAGGGTGGTTTGTTAAATCTTTGGTTAACCTTATCATATGGAGCGAACATTCCATATATGGCCCTTTATATTTCCGCATTAATTCTCTCCTCGACACATGGTTGAATCTCTACTGCTCATCACAAGGGTTATAATAAAATGGTGTAAATAATTCAGGGTAGTTGTGGTGACTGTTCTCGCCTCCAAATCCCATCTGACACTGCCATTTTTCTCCTGAGTCAGGCTACTCTACAACCAATGGCGCCAAGGGTGTTTTTATTTTTCCTAACAATCGTTCATAGGTCAGTTAGAATCTCATGGCTATTAACATTATTCAAACACCAGTTTGATTCTCGCCTCAATTATTCTAACAGAGATTTGGATTTGAGTTATGTAGTGTTGAGGCAAGGTAGCAAGAGATCTTGTTCGAGAATTTTTTGCTCTTGTTTCCAAATTTGTCCAAACCATCGTCTAACCAGGTAATATGCATATTTTTTTATAAATGTTCCTGTTGTCACACAAAATGTTTAGGCATCGCGACAACGGCTTAGATCAGGGGCTGTCACCCTTATCCCCAATATCTCTATTTAAGCTGTCTCCCTGTATCTCTATTTAATCTGTCTCCCTGCAGACTAAGGGGGGTAGACCCTATAGAAATGGAATGAAAGAGAACTAGTTGGAAACCAACCAGTTCGAGAGATACAGTCAAGTGACCAAGGACTTGTTTAAGAGCTAACGAGATTCAACAGATTTTATTAGATTAAAAGTTTGATACCAGTGCCTTATGGAGTCAATTATCTCGTTATGAAATTAGGATCAAGTAGCTGATAGATAATTGCTGCTAGAATGGACAACTATCTTGTTATGAAATGCCAATGCAATATAAAATGCGAATGCACGAGATGAGAGAAAAATTCTTAAGCCACAACCACAATATTTAATTGCTCAAATAAATGTTCAATTTACCAAACTCAAAGATAAGCTTTTTCAACAATGTAATATGTCTTCCAATTAAACATAAGCTTATTAACCGAATGCAATTGTAGCTCAAAAAGATATTTTCAAAACTTTTCAACTTCACTTTCAAGAAAACACATTAAAGATACTCAATATAGGAAAGAAGGACATGCAATTTACCATTACTTGAAAAGCTCTCAAAGTTTAATATGCAATAAATATTTCAAGTAAATTAAACCACAGTTAGAGTTAATTAAACGACTATCAATACCAAGAGATGTTAAGCATGAAATATTCAAACCCAGATGTGAGACTTAAGCACTTTAAATTTTGAAAGCGCTAACCATGAAAGAGATGAAATTTGAATGCTAAGCAATTCCAAATTTAAATGATTTTCTTAAGTATTCCAATTTAGAAAATTTAAAATTTTCCTATAGTCAAACTTTAGATGTGTTAAAAAAAATATTTTACCTTTGACTATAGAAAAATTTAGATTCTTCCTTTTTGACGCCCAAGACCACCCTCAAATATATCATACAAAAGGAAGAAAACAATAAAGTTAAAAAAATTCTAATGTTAAAAGTTAATGAATTTTTTATTTTTTGAAATTTAATTTTCTTACAAAAGTAAAAAGTTAATAAATAAATTAAAAAAAATGATTTTTTTGAATTTGAATCTTTTTATAAGTTAAAAGTTAATTAAAATTTTGAGACCCCTTTTTTTAAATTTTTTTATTAAAGCTTAACCCCAAACCAACAAATTAAAATCTAAACTTTACGAAAAGCTTAAAAGAAAAAAAACAAAAGATGAAATGTTAGTAATGTGTAAGTGTAAGGGTAAAGCGGGCAGTGGACAATGTAAAGGAAGACTGTGATAGAGTTGAGGCCGCAAGGGCAAAGAATGGAAACGAGGGGAGAAAGGAGGGAAAGAGGAGCAATGAGGGTAACGTGAGAGAAAGGCTACGCGTAGGGAAAAAGCAACGTGAATGGGATGGAAGGAGGACACAACGGAGGAAGGGACGCAAAAAGGATGCAACATGAAGGATGAGCTACGGATAGGAGCCGAAAAGGATGCAAATAAGGACACAACTTCTTGGAGCCTTACGCAGGTCGAGGGAGCGGCGAAATGGAGGCTTCAAGAAGGAGGAGGATACACAACAGAAAGGGAGACGCTGCGAGAGGAAGATTTGAAAGCCAAAAACGGACATAGGTATGCGAAAGAGGAAAGGAAGCTAGAAAAACACAGGCTAATAGATCAACTATAGGCTGAACACACAAGCATACTGGTGCATGCAAATTTTGATTTTCCAAGAATTTTAACTAGCAAAATTAGAGATAAAATTTTGATTTAAATGAATGCACCTGCAATTTATACTTTGAGGCAAGATCCTGCCCAGATCTGCAGACAATTTGATCCTTAGACCAGATTTTACCCTCCATGGCCTAGATCTGGCTCAGATTAAAAAAAAATCTGAAAATTTCCCAACATAACCTGCACAAAAACAGAATGAAGGTACCCAGAAACCCAACACATGTACAAAAAATGAAAACCATAAACCTTGACGAGGAAAAAAAAATAACAATACTTAAAAATCTACAATGCTGTTCTATAGATCTATTAGATCAAAGCCCTCTTGGCCAAATTTAACCATTTTTGCACATAGAAACAAGAATTTAAGAGAGGCACAAGCCTAAGAAAACCCCGAAAAAATATTTGGTAAGATAACTTCAGAAATTAAGAGACGATGGGATTTTTTGGTTTTTTTGAAATTTGAGAGTCAGTTGCTGTAGTTGAAGATTTCCCCAAACACCCAAATCCTGAATAATGATCTTTGCACACTCAGATCTGATTTTTATATTAATAGTGATTTAAAAATTAACCATAAGATCATCAATAAATATAGATACCTGATACTTCTATCAAATCAAAATGAAATTTAATAAAACCCAGAAATATGCATAAGATACCTGTATGAAGATTAATCCATAAAGGCTATTAACCAACAAATTCCAATAAAAGTAGAAAATTTTTAGAAACAATATTACCACATAAATTTGGAAAAGGAACACCAAAGTCTATAACCCCAAAGTCTTTCTATTTTATTGATCAAAAAAAGTTAGAAGAGCTTCTTAGAGCAAGTGCACGATTCAATGATCAAATGAAAAAATCAGACTAACACTGACCTCTAATTTATAGGTAAAATATCCAACGACTAGTTCGTTTGATCCCCACCAAAGTAATCTCAACTGTCGAAAAGGACTTGATTATGTTTTAATCTCATCCGTCAAAATTATTATTTTTTGAGGAATTTCGAAATTTTCAATTAATTTCTTTTTAATTAACTCAAAAATATTAATTTTGAGTTAATTACCTCAAAAAATTGGCTTTGACTTAACTATCAAGGCCCAAGGGTCCAAAATTTCTCAAAATTTTCAATATTCCCTTGACTCGAGCCCTTTAAAAAATTACTTTTTAGAGACCCACGAATTTTTCCTTTGAATAATTTAAAACTACCGAGGAAAAAAAATTAATTAAATTTATGGCTTAGGATTTTTAATTTAATTTTGGCCAGAAAATTTAATTAATTGACTCAGGTTATTTTTCCAACCCTCTAATAATTTAGCCATGGTGTCTAACTATGAGGGACCATGCACTAAAATATTTTACATCATGATATTACAATTTGACACATGAAGGGGGAAAACCCATTCGTAATAGACCCTCAAAGGGCTACCCAATTCTGCTACTCAAAACATGATCTAGAAGACCAAATAATTTGTAATAAAATAGTCTAGCCAAATAGCTAGAATTATTCCCAAATTACATTTACAAAGACTCAATAGAAAACACTAGGACTTACTTAGTATCTTGACGACAAAATCCACCCTAGCTTTGGGGTGAGGTTGGAGGGGAAAACTCTGCTGATCATTTGTGTCTAGAAACACAAATGAATCAATGAGATGAAAAACCTCCTATGATAGAAATCATCACCAAAATACTAGGCTTATCTAGGTTTTTACATGCATGATGGTCCTACTACGATCATTTACATTATAAACATGCAGAATGGGTTTACATATTTTACAAAAATGTCGACTGATGATGAAATATGAATGACATGAACACCTCGAACCTGATAAATACCATTTATAAAAGTAGGGGTGTACTGCTATGCAGTCGTTGACACAGAGTGGTCAACATCTGGCTCTACTTGGTGACACGTTGCTTCATTGAAGGAATGTGAGAATCTAGAATCTGCATCCAAGCAACAAACAAAATTACGTAAGTAGCGTCCATCCAAATATCATCATATAACATTAAGCACATGAAAAATAGTAGCTCTTGTATCATTTATTATTCTACTCACATGAAAAGTAAATCTAATTTAACTACAAAATGAAATGCTGAAAGGAAAAGGTGTAAGGTTAGAAATACATTACAAAGGATGCCCAATGGCATCAGATGTCATCTCTCAAGAACAACTTGAGCATTTGGCCATTTGCAGGTAAGTGAAGTGGTTCACCTTCCAACGTGCTCAAGTGGAATGAGTTGGGTCCAACAATGCCTCAAATAATGTAAGATCTCAGCCACAAACTGACGAATTTCTTATGTTTTCCTGGTTTTTCATTCTTTCGATCCCAAAGTAATACCATGTATCCAACCTGCAAAGATCTATATCGAGATGATTTATCAAAGCTTTTCTTAATGTTAGACTGATTTTTACACATATTATCCAAAGATTTCCTACAAGTTTCATCCAAATCCACGAGCTGATCAATTTTATTTTGAACAACATCTTTATTAGTGGAAAAATGTTGAAGGAGTTGGTAAGTTGGTAATTTAAGGTGCACTGGAAAAGTTACATCCAAGACATAAACTAATTCAAAAGGAATTTTACCAGTAGCCTTATTTTTAGTAATTCTATCTGCTCATAAAGCATACTTGATTTTTCTGTCCCAAGATTTCTTACTGTCTCCTACTATCTTCTTTATAATGGTTCTAATATTTTTATTACTTGACTCATCCAGATCATTACCCTGAGGATAGTAGTTAGATGAATGAGATAATGGAATGCCATACTTAAAACAAAAATATGAAAATTCAAACGAACTAAAAGCTTTGTAATTGTCGGTAATGATGTTAGCAGGGACACAAATCTAGTAATGATTTTATTTTCAATAAAGTCCATAATGACCTTTTCATTCGCATTCTTAGCAAGAATGGCTTCAACCCATTTCGTAAAATAATCACTTTTAGTTAAGATCCATAAGTAGCCATTTCTATAATTTTCATGGAATTTCCCAATGAAATCCAGATCCCAATGTTGAAAAGGTGCCTCAACAACGACAGGTTGTAGGGGCAGGGCTGCTAGCTTCTGTTTCCAAGTGAACAGTTGACAGGCTTGGCAAATTTTGACAAATTTTTCACATATGAAAAGCTCGAAGGCCAATAATAGTCATCTCTCAGAATTTTGTGGGAGGTAGTTATAGCAGCATATTGACCACCACAAAATCTTGAATGAAACTCAGAAATCAACTTCTTGGACTCAACTTCATCAACACGCCTAAGTATCATGCCCTCAGGATTTCTCCATCCAAGTCCATCCTTCATGAGGCAATACTTAGTGAATTTTAATATAAGATCCCTTCTTCTATGAGAACTAAATGGTTAGGACATGTAATATTGAAAAAATAAAAAATAATATAATTGTACCATTCATGCTATCCTAATATTTGTAGCACATGCAAAGATGCATCGTTAAGACACATCAAACCAAGAGCTTTCTCATTACCTTCAGTCATCATTTCAGCTAGGCCTTGACCCTTTACTAACTTGGTGGGTCTAATCTCTAAATCATACCCTTGAATTTTAGTAACCCACCTAGCATGAGTCCCTAAGCAATCAGTTTGAGTTAAGATATCTTTAATCGCAGAATGTGGGACAAAAGTAATGATTTTGGAATAACCCACATAAGTCCTAAAATGCTTAAGAGACTTAACCAAGGCACATGATTTCTTTTCCATAGTAGTATCATTTAATTCAAAATTTTGAGGTGCTCTATCCATGAAAGAAACAAATTGTTCATGACCTTCCTAATTCTTTTGTAATAAGACACCAGCGATGGTATCTTTAGAAGTGAAAGAGAAAATCATGAAATCCTTTGAATAATCATGACTAGAAAAAATAGGAGCTTTGGCAATAACACCTTTGATTCCCTGAAAATCCTTTTTGCCATCTTCTTTCCATAAAAAAGTTATATATATATTTTTAGGAGACTTTGAGTAGGCTTAGCTATTTCTGCGTAATTTGAATAATCTTCTAATTAAATTAGTTTTTCCTAGAAAAAACTGAAGGGATTTAAGATTATGAGGGAGAGGAACCTTTTGGATTGCATCAACTCTTTCAGGATCAATATTCATCCCATCTTTGGAAATTATGTGACCAAGTAATTTCCCTTCAGTTACTCCAAAAACAGACTTAGATGGATTCAAGGAAATCCCAAATTCTCTACACTTGTCAAAAACTTGCTTAAGATGACCTATATGACTAATACCAGATTTAGAAAAAATAGTAAGATATTCTTGATAAATTTCAATAATTTTACCAATTAAATATTTAAAGGCATAATCCATAGCCCTTTGAAAAGTAGCCCCAACATTAGTCAATCGAAAAGGCATTCTAATATATTCGAAAGTACCCCACGGTGTGGTGAATGTAGTTTTGTGACGGTCTTCCTTCTAAACCCAAACTTGATTGTATCCAAAAAAACCATCTAGCAATGACATCATTCCTGAACCTGTTACTCTCTGCAACATAGTATCCATGTTTGGCAAAGGCTAATTATCCTTTTTACATGCTAGATTAAGGTTTATAAAATTGACACAAAGTATAATGGTACCATTCTTCTTCCTAACAATCACCAGGTTATAACACCATGTTGAATGTCTAGTTTGAGTAATAATTCCAGCTGCGAGCATCTTTGAAAGCTCTTTCTGAACCAAAGGGGCTAACTTAGAATTTATTTGCCTAATATTTTGACGAAAAGGTTTAGCATTTTCATCTTTTAAAGGGATAGTATGTTGCATGACATCTTCCCTGTATTATTTTAACTCATCATACGAAAATGCTAAAACACCCCTATATCACGAAGTAAATTGGTTGACTTTTTCCTTTCTTCTTCATTAGCACCTTTACCAATTTTGAAAATTTCAGGGTCCTCAGAGGTACCAATATTTACTTCAATGAATTCACCCGAATCCATTTTATTTTCCTCTTTCATTTTTGTGGCATCATGCCGATTAAAGTGCTACTCTAAAGCAACAAAATTCCTAGGAGTAGGATTTATAATATCTTCATGATCATCATATCCATCCTCCCTTGAACTTATTCGAAAATTTTCAAAGTCATCCAATTTATTAAGAAAACAAATGATGTGATTCTCATCATTAAAAACTTGCTAATACTCTGAATTATCTAGAACAGAAGGTCTAAAAATAATTTCCATTTTTATCTTATCCTTGATCAATTCATCAGAAAATTTTAAAGTAGAAGTAACCACAACAAGCTCATAGCCAAGCTATTCTTTTCTCTTGGGATAGCTTCAAGGTTAAGGGAATCAAAGTACTCCATAACATCCCACCCAACATTTCGATAATTCCTTAACCTTTGACTTTTACATATAAATTTATTTTTAACTTGCATGATAACTAAATCAGAGTCTCCCTTGATACTAAGAAACTTAATTATTAAATCTTTTTCTAATTCAAGACCTAACAACAAGGCTTCATAATTAGCTAAATTGTTGGTCACTTCGAATTCCAGTCTATAGGAAAATTTGAAAATATGACCAAGGGGAGACTTTAATACAAGTCCAACACCTTTAGCATACCTAGACGATGCACCATCAAAATGCATGTACCAAAATTTATCCTTTAGATCCTCAAACTTCTCATCAACCTTATCATCTAAAGGAGCTATGGAATTAGACATGATAGCATAATTCCCCATGTCAGGTTGTTCTTTAATTATTTCATTATGAGGTCTCTTAGGATATTTCACATGGAATCTTCTTTCAGGCTCTCTGTTGAGTTTCACAAACCCCTCACCTCTAGGAGAAGGAATCATGGCATAAGACCAATTCATATGAATACTTACTCCTAGATCATAGGCCCGTTTTCTTGATAACAACATACCCCAAGCATCCAGAACATCAACTACAATTATGTCCATAACAATCATTATGTCAGGGTAAAGAGATAAATGAATTTGTAAATCCTTGATTAACCGATGAATATCAATTTTATTATAATCCATGGCACATATGTTGTAGTATGGTCTAGAAACTCTTAAATATATATGTTCCATGACCCTCTTGGTCATGACACAAGCTGAAGCACCTGAATCCAGCATAAAATTATTCAATTTGAAACTATTAACCATTAAAGCAATAAAGAATGGTTGATACTCCTTGTTATATGATATCATTTTTTGCAAATATATAGGGGCATCCTAATAATCAACTTCAAGAGTCTTATCTTGAGCAACATTAACATGCGAAACTACGATGGCATCTAAATGCTTATCACTTTGAGCGGGAAGCTTCAATATCTCAGTGACAGGCACCAAGATCTTTGCATTATTCAACCATCCTCCCAAATCAATATTCCGACGAGGACTAGGATTAAAAATTCGAGGGGGATTTTGATTATTACCTTGATCTTTATCCCTTATTTGATAAGTTAATCCTTTGTCCTTTGCAATTTCCAATACTTGATATGGAGAAGGATTTTCACCAAATATTTCAATCATGAAATCCTTTTCATGCCCAAAATTATTGATACTATGCGAAGATGTGAAAGGCCTAACATTTTGACTATTTTCCTTGACTTCCATCCAACCTTCCATAGACAAAAAAAACTATTTACCAAAAAAAATTATCTAATTACTCACCCCAAACGTTCCACTATTCATAATTATTTTAACAGTGGGACAAGTAACCTCTCATGAAGAGCATCACAAGCTCTACAATAAGGCGAAGCTTCATCAACCGGATTAGTAGATTCAAGTGGATTAGGAGGTCTCTGCTCACTAGGCTGACCTTTTTTCTGCCAAGTATTATTACTTCGATTATTATTATGATTCCTAGGTTAGGAATTTTTCGCTTGAGCTCTTTCCATTTGGACCAACCTAGACTGAAAAGTGCTTATTTCTTTAGCATGGTCAGAGATTAATTTCGCTTGGTTAAGCTCCATGTTTTCAAGCTTTTGCATTAATTTTTTCATAGGGTCATCATTAGATTCTTGAGCCTCTTTACCTTTAGGCCCTTTCAATTTAGTTGCAACCCTATCAAAACCAGGAATTTCAAACTTCTTTAATGCCTTTTTTGTCCTTTTCAAGCTCTTATGCTAAAGATTGGCAAGCCTTATAATCAGTAGTCTTAGCAAGTCTTAGCTCATATGAATTATCATAATTGAAAGAATCAATGTAAAAAATTAGAAGAGATCCATCAAGAGGCCTATGATTTTGAGATATTTCCTTATCAATACCATTAAATCTCTTGTTAAATTATTCAATTGTTTCATTTTCTTTCTTTTTTATGGTACTGATATCTTTCACCAAATGCCTATCTTCCCTTTTATCTCCAAACTTATCTTTAAAGGAATCTAGAATTGATTCAAAATAATGGAATGAATTATTAGGCTTTTCAGTAAACCATTCCATAGCATCTTGCTCAAAGGTAAGAATAAAAAGGCTCATCTTTACATCCTCGAAATCGTTATTTATAACCCATTTATTCCACCAACAAATGAAAGCGCACAAGTGAGCTTTGACACTAACCGCATTATTTCCCTGAAAATTAGTTAACTTATCCATACCATGTTCATGGAAATCATGGGGATAACCTTGAATGTTAGAAAAGTTACACAGGGAATAAATATCCATGATATCTTGCTGAACATGATTATGGAAAAGAGAATGGATATCATAGAGAGATTCCTTCCCGAGATTAACAAGAAGTGTATGAGAAGAGAGCTCGTGTAATCAGACTCTGAGAACATTTTCAGGATCTGGAGTGGGATTAACCAAGCTACTTGGATGTATTCTAGTGAAAATTCCTGTAGAAAATGAAGGAAATGGAGTCGCCACTAGGATAAAAAATTAACTCAAATACCTGAGATGAAAGACGAAGAGGAAAAAATAGATGAATGTCATAAATCCAAAGTCCAATAAATTGGTCCCGTCAACGACGCCAAAAAATGTTGTCGCAAAAAATTTCTAGGCACCTCGTCAATATCTTAGATCGGGGGCTGTCACCGTGATCCCCAATATCTCTATTTAAGTTGTCTCCCTGCAAGCGAAGGGGGGTAGAACCTATAGAAATGGAATGAAAGAGAATTAGTTTGACACCAACCAGTTTGGGAGACACAGTTAAGCGACTAATTACTTGTTTAATATCTAACGAGATTCAACATATTTGATTTGATTAAAAATTTGATACCAGTGCCTTATGGAGTCAATTATTTCGTTATGAAATTAGGATTAAGTAGCTAATAGATAAATTCTGCTAGAATGGACAACTATCCCGTTATGAAATGCCAATTCAATCTAAAATGCGAACGCATGATATGAGACCAAAATGCTTAAGCCACAATCATAATATTTAATTGCTGAAATAAATGTTCAATTTACCAAACTGAAAGATAAGATTTTTCAACAATGTAATATATCTTCCAATTAAACATAAGCATATTACTCCAATGCAATCTAGCTCAAAAATATATCTTCAAAACTTTTCAACTTCACTTTCAAGAAAACGCATTAAAGATAATAAATCTAGGAAAGAAGGACATGCAATTTACCATGACTTGAAAAGCTCTCAAAGTTTAATATGCAAGAAATATCGATTCAAGTAAATTAAACCACAGTTAGAGTTAGTTAAATGACAATCAATCCCAATAGATGTTAAGCAAAAAATATTCAAACCCAGATGCGAGACTTAAGCACTTTAAATTTTGAAAGCGATAACCATGAAAGAGAAATTAAATTTAAATGCTAAGAAATTCCAAATTTAAATGATTTTATTAAGTATTCCAATCCAGAAAATTTAAAATTTTTCTATAGTCAAACTTCAAATATGTTAAAAAATTATTTTACCTTTGACTATAGAACAATTTAGATTCTTCATTTTTGACGCCCAAGACCACCCTCAAATATATCATACAAAAGGAATAAAACAATAAATTTAAAAAATTTCTAATGTTAAAAAGTTAATGAATTTTTTATTTTTTGAAATTTTAAATTTTTTACAAAAGTAAAAAATTTAATGAAAAAAAATTGATTTTTTGATTTTGAATATTTTTATAAGTTAAAAGTTAATTAAAATTTTGAGACCCCCTTTTTAAATTTTTTTTATTAAAGCTTAACCCCAAACCAAAAAATTAAAATATAAACTTTATGAAAAATTTAAAAGAAAAAAAAGAAAGATGAAATGTTAGTAATGCGTGACTGCTAGGATAAAGCAGGCATCGAACAACGTAAAGGAAGACTGCGATGGAGTTGAGGCCGCAAGTGAAGAGAATGGAAGCATGGGGAGAAAGGAGGGCAAGAGGAGTAGCGAGGGCAGTGTGAGAGAAAGGCTACGCGCAATGAAAAGGCAATGTGAATGGGATGGAAGGAGGACGCAGCAGAAGAAGGGATGTAGAAAAGATGCAACGTGAAGGATGAGCTATGGACCGGAGCCGACAAGGACGCAGACAGGGACATAGATGCTTGGAGCTTTACGTAGGTCGAGGGAGTAGTGAAATGGAGGCTGTGGAAAGGAGGAGGATACATAGCAAAAACGGAGATGCTACGAGAGGAAGATTTTGCAGCCAACAACGAACAGAGGTATGCAAAAGAGGAAAGGTAGCTAGAAAAACGCAGGCTAATGGAGCATCTACAGGTAGAACACACAAGCACACTTGTGCATGCAAATTTTGATTTTCCCATAATTTTAAGCAACATAATCAAAGATAAAATTTTGATTTAAATGAATTCACCTACAATTTATACTTTGAGGCAAGATCCCGCCCAGATCTGCAGACAATTTGATCCTGAGACTAGATCTTATCCTCCAGGGCCTAGATCTTGGTCATATTAAAAAAAAATCTGAAAATTTCCCAACATAACCTGCACAAAACTAGAATGAAGGTACCTAGAAACCCAACACATGTACAAAAAATGAAAACCCTAAACACCTGATGAGTAAAAAAAATAACAATACTTACAAATCTATAATGTTATTCTACTGATCTATTAGATCAAAACCCTCTTGGTCAGATTTAACCATTTTTGTACAATTTAGAAACAATAATTTAAGGGAGGCACAAGCCTAAGAAAACCCTACAAAAATATTTTGTAAGATAACTTCAGAAATTAAGAGACGATGGGATTTTTCATATTTTTTTGAAATCTAAGAGTCGGTTGATCTAGCTGAAGATTTCCCCAAACGCCCAAATCCTGAATAATGACGTCCGCACACTCAGATCTGATTTTTAGATTAATAGTGATTTAAAAAATAACCATAATATCATCAAGAAATATAGATACCTCATACATCTTTCAAATCAAAATGAAATTTAAGAAAACCCATAAATCTGCATAAGGTACATGTATGCGGATCAATCCACAAAAATTCCAATAAAAGTAGCAGTTTTAGAAGAAATATTACCACATAAATCTGGAAAAGGAACACCAAAGTCTGTAACCCCAAAGTCTTTCTATTTTATTGATCATCAAAAGTTACAAGATCTTCTCAGAGCAAGTGTACGACTCAATATTTGGATGAAAAATCAGACTGACACTGACCTCCAATTTATAGGTAAAATCTCCAACGGCTAGTTCGCTTGATCCCCGTCAAAGTAATCTTGAGTGTCGAAAAGGACTTGATAATATTTTAATCTCGTCTGTCGAAATTATTATTTTTTGAGGAATTTTGAAATTTTCAATTAATTCCTTTTTAATTAACTCAAAAATATTAATTTTGAGTTAATTACGTCAAAAAATTGACTTTGACTTAACTATCAAGGCCCAAGGGTCCAAAATTTCTCAAAATTTTCAATATTCCCTTGACCCGGGCCCTTTAAAAAAATATTTTTTAGAGACCCATGAATTTTTCCTTTGAGGAATTTAAATTTACCTAAGACAAAAAATTAATTAAATTTATGGCTTAGGATTTTTAATTTAATTTGGGTAGAAAATTTAATTAATTGACTCATGAGGGGATTAATTATTTTTTCAACCCTCTAATACTTTAGCCATGGTGTCTAACTATGATGGAACATGTACTAAAATATTTTACATCAAGATATTACAATTTGACACATGAAGGGGGAAAACCGATTCATAATAGACCCTCAAAGGGCTACCCAATTCTGCGACTCAAAACATGATGTAGCAGACCAAGTAATTTGTAATAAAATAATATAGCCAAATAGCTAGGATTTTTTCCAAATTACTTTTACAAAGACTCGATAGAAAACACTAGGACTTACTTAGTATCTTGACGACAAAATCCACCCTAGCTTTGGGGTGAGGTTGGAGGGGAAAAATCTGCCGACCATTTGTGTCGAGAAACACAAATTAATCAGTGAGAAAAAAAACCTCCTAGAATAAAAATCATCACTAAAATACTATGCTTACCTAGGTTGTTACATACATGATGGTCCTACTAAGATCATTTAAATTATAAACATGTAGAATGGGTTTACATCTTTTACAAACTGTCGTATGATGATGAAATCTGAATGGAATGAACACCTTGAATATGATAAATCCCATTTGAAAAAATGGGGGTGTACTGCTAAGTGTGTTTTCTCTCATATCAACCATGCACATTTTAGATTGGATTGGGATTTCATATCAGGATAGTTGTTCATTCTAGCAGTATTTATCTATCAATTACTTTATCCTAATTACATAATGAGATAATTGACTCCATAAGGCACTGGTATCAAACTTTTAATCTAATCAAATCTGTTAAATCTCGTTAGATATTAAACAAGTACTTGGTCGCTTGACTGTGTCTCCCGAATTGGTTGGTCTCCAAATAGTTCTCTTCTATTCCATTCCAATAGGGTCTACCCCCCTTAGTCTACAGGGATATTGCTTAAACGGAGAGATGGAGGATCAGGGTGACAACCCCCAGTCTTAGCCATTGTCGCGGTGCCTAGACACTTTGTGTGACAATAGTGCCTATGTATCATATTTCCTCTCTTGTGTTTGCATCAAGCCCTTATGTTTCCCATTCTACCTGTTATGCAGGTACCCAGAGTTCCTTTGGTTCTCTGCCATTTTATAAGTGCATTCTTTAAGGTGGGATTTTCTATCCCAAGAAGAGTTTATGTGTACTTGTTCTTGTAGGTGGTTTTGTACACACACACACACACACACACAAATATAGTTTTCATCATGACGCGACAACTTATCTGTGTTACTCGCGATTCTTTCTTGTTGAGATATCATACTACAAGTGAGTTTTCCGGCATTTGATCCTAGTCCCATTTTTTCTCAGGCCATGCATGGCTACAACGAATAATCTTCTAAAATTGTTTTCTCTTTATAGGTTTTGGGTTCTTTAACCCTCACTCTGGAGTGCCTACAAATTTATGGCTACAAGCTAGAGTTAATATATTGTCTGTAGCTTTGTTTCATGGGTGAAATGGGGACTGAGTCGACAAGCTCCCTTAAGGGTGTTGCAACATTGTTAAATTTTTTTATGGCTTCAATAGTCGGGTTACTGTTCCTTATTTGGAATTCCTATATAGTTATAATATCGAGAACCTCCTCTTGATTTGGTTATAAATTTTGAATGAAATTCCCTATTGGGTTTTGGAACATATAAAGTGTAATTTTTGTATATTACGACTTTGTAATTTAAACATGGTTTTTATTTCAATAATCTATTATCTATTTTCCTTACTGTGTGCAAGTGGTTCTTTTAGTTGTGCGATGCCTACCAGGCATGCCTAAGATAATTATAATTGCATCTGTATTATTTAGTTGTATTTTGTTTTCTTGGTTATGTGGGTCCTTTCATGACATCACGCCAAACCTTTGGTCTAAGAAACCATGACCGAGGGGCATCTAAGCCGTCAAAGTCACCAGGGGATCACACCTGGCCTCAGCCACACCAACCCTTACATGGCTGGATTTTTTTTGCCTTCGGTGGATTGGAATAGTGACCTTTTCATCACGAGTGTCTTAACAACATACTCTTCACCATCCAACCAAACCCCCATTGGCATTCATTTGTATTTTTTTGCAAGGAGTTTCAAATTATATTTATCTTGTTATTTAATTAGGCATTATCAACAAATTTATTTGTGTTATTGAAATTTCGTTTCGATATAACTGTTTTAAACCACTTGAAGAATGTATTTCAAACCCTAACATGATTCCTTCCATACCATGACTAAATTTTTTTCTAGTAGAAGAAGGATTGTCCTCTGTCTGAGCCCTTGGTTCAGTTACAGGGACTAACCAACTTCCTTCCCGCTACAGATACAACTACGACAACCATTTTTCTTCTAGTTGATATTAGGGTCTATTGGCACCCACCCTCTATTTTCCCAGGTTACGTTGGTTCATCAGTGGTACCCAAAGTCAAATGCAACACATAAAAGCAATACATTGTCCAATGTTTGAATTCAGTCTTTCTTCTAAGGAACATATTTGTATTTAGCCATACGACATTTTTCTTTAATTAACACAAAAAAGATACTTTCTCCTAGATGTTAATACCAACAAATGTGTCACACATATATCCTTACTATGTACAACATATTCTTCTTAATTGGTATTTGTTGTTACACCATTTTTTGGTCATCTAACCTGTTACTATTAGATAGACCTAAGTACACCATGTAAGACCAATTTTACCCTAAGTAAAATTACTTTCACTATGAAAAATAACTTAGTAAACCACATTTATTAAGTTGTTTATGGTCTAAACAGGAAACCTGATGAGGAAATATTAAATAAATCCACATTTGTTTGATTTTCCTCAAGGAATAATTAGTTAAACAACAGTTTGATTAATATTCTTGGTCGTATTTAACCCAAAACAAGAAAATTAATTAGATAAATTATTATTTATCTTACTATTTTCTAGGAATAATTATTTAAACCTTATTTAAATAATATTCCTTGTTAAATTTGACTAAATCATTCATTAATAATTAAATAAAACATTATTTATTTGATTATTACTCAACCACATCCTTAAAATAATAAATAAATCATTTATTTATTTATTATTTACAAATAAAGGGATTTGACCCAAGTCAATTTTTTTTTCCCTCCAACAAATATAAAAAAATATTCCATAAAAGATGGATCTAGAATTGGTTAATAATATTTTAATTATACACCAATATCTAGACTAACCCAATATTTTGTTATAAATAGAAGGGTTTTTCCATTCACTCACTACCTTTTGTTGCCTAAAGATCACTCTGGATCTATACTTTTGGTCTGACTTTGATCCACCATCATTGCCATATTTTTCTACCATTTTTCTTGTGAGCTCCCTTTGAGTTCCATTTTTTGTTTGGGTTTTCTACACCATCAAGAGAGAGGGATTTTAGATCTAAAGTGCCGAGGACTTACAAGAACCCATCCCATTGAGGAGGACTGGTAACATCTTTCTATGTTCTCCTCCCAGGTGTCATAAATACAAAAAATTCTTTAAAAAATGATTGTCTTGTCTATTAGATGCATGGAGCAACTCTTGCTTTTATTTACTACTTAATGTATTTTGATGCATAGATCTAGATTTTTGTAGCATTTATCTTGGTCAAATAATTGCAGATATAAAGATATTGGCAGCCATCTTTGCTGTTAGGGCTATTTGTTATGCACGGCTAAAGTGAGCCTTTTTCGTACACTTGCGATTAAGATTCATACTAACATTTGTATAATTGAATTCCAATACATATAAACATATGTAAAGTCACTTGCATTTACACAATACTAGCCTAATAGGAAATATTTTCATTTGTTTGAAAATAATAAATTTATGTTCCACCATACAAGTCGACACACTGCAAATATTAAACAATCTTTCATAAAATAAATAAAGTACTTATCTGTCCTAGCTAGCCATGTCGGAGAAATTATACGAGGAAGAGACTCCTTTAACCAGCCAACCTGTGAGACTAACAATTACGTTCAGATCTCCCCCCGAGCCTCTTAGTTTCCAGAGCAGGTTAAGACATCAATCATTCTAGAACCTCAATACCTCCAATCCAAATCATAATTTCTTTTCAAGGGTTTCCACTGGTTATGATCAGCTCAAAAAGATCCTCTAGCAGTATTATTGCCTTCTTTTGACATGTCATGTCACAAGTTTTTTCCTATTACTTCATCCCTCAACCACTCATGGTCTCTCCCAACTGAGGAAACTCAATATTGTTTTTCATTTTCTTGAAGTCTTTCCCGTAATTTATCTAAATTAACATGACTACTTAAAGAAAAATAAAAATAATTAAATTTTACAGTCCAAATTATTTTACGAGTCTTTACCAAACCAAGTTACCGAGTCTTTGCACAATAAAAATAAATCACAACTATTTACATGCCCGGGTGTTATAATTTTTATATTAAAATTACATATTTCAATTGTGTAAAATGTTAAATTCATTTATATAATGAACAAATTATATATATATATATATATATATATATATATATATGGTGAATTTTTTTTTGGCTAAATCTTTATCTTTGTAATTTAAAATGGGTTTTTGACTACATATATGGATTCAATATCCTGAAAATCCTATGAGACACTCAGATTTTGGATTGTAAAGAGTTCACAAGTCAAACTATGATTCAAACAAATCATGGCCAAATTCTAAGCAAATTAGACCAAAAGATATACTAGAAAAACCTTTGAAATGTACAAAAAATTGATCTAGATTTATGCAAGAATGCAACATAATACACATATAATCATAAATATAAAAATGCAGCGGAAATAATGCTTCATTTCATTAATATCAAAGAACTGAAATTTTATTACAGATAGAATGGAAATAAAATAGCTACGATGCTAGTAGCTTATCTCTGAGAAGAGATGTGGTGGCTACAGGCCTCTGAAATCTATGTTACAATGAGGCTTGAAGGCTTATATATTGTTGAGAAACAATGGAAAACCCTAAACATCAAGAAGCCTAACCCTAGGAGATGAAACACCATAATATGGGCCCCGTCGGGGTAAATTGGTACATCAATTTCTGGGGGTCGTAACTTTGGCATACTATCTCCATTTGCTGCACATGATACATCGTTAGAAAGATCTATCCGAGGAATACAATTATTGACTGTAAATATAAAGTCTAGAAGAAATTCATATATGTCATAGGTTTGATGCCCAAAAAAATTCGTTTAGGGCCTCAAAACGGCTCCGGAAGTTCAGGACCCAAAAAATTACTAAAAATAGTAAACTATGCTATAATTAAGGAAACTGAAAAAATGAAAGAAACAATGGTGGGGCACCAAGTGGAATAGGTGGGTGGCCAAAAATATCCACCTGGATTAGTTCCTCCATGAGATGAGGGAACTTCTACTGAACTTGGTCCTTGGTGAACCACTTGCCTTGGTGCATGAGTTGGCCAGCTTTGAAAACCTGATACAATTGGATATTCTGCTGGCAAGTGTTCTTGATTTACTTGTCCATGATACAATCTATGGTGGCATGTTCCATGTAGTCTAGGTTTAACTCTATTGGTGTGAGTTGTTCTACAATGTCAGAGGTGTCTAGTAGAGGTGGGAAATAGATCTGAAGGCGGTCCACATTGAATACTGGGTGCAAAAAAAGGAATGGTGGAATAATGAGCTTAAAGGCATTTCTCCCTATAGCCTTGGTGATAGTGTACGACCCATATCGGAGTGGACGAAGCTTACGGTGGGGTCCATGAGGCGCTCCTTCTGCAAATGTAGCCACACTTTTTCGCCCACCTGGAAGTGGTGTGGCACCTGATGTTGATCATGTCGTTACTTGTACTTAGCATTAGTTCTGTCCAATATGTCATGAACCTACTGGCGGATGTGCTGAATGTGTTCAATTAATTTGTTTACTTTGTTAGCTTCAGACTGGACATGAGCCGAATCGGCCTGAGTAGCCACAAATGACATGTCTACGTCAATTGGACATAGTGGATAGAACCCCAAGCTCAACTCAAAGGGGCTGTGGCCAGCTGAGTTGTGGAGATCTCGATTATAACTAGATTATACATAGGGAAGGCTCTCATCTCATGTGCGTGGATTCTTTGAATTGTACATGCAAAGAATGTGTACAATTATCCTGTTGACGACTCTGTCTGGCCATCAGTTTGGGGATGGAAAGCTGTGGACTTGGTGAGATTGGTGTCTAGAATTGACCAAAGATTGGACCAAAATGTGCTGAGGAACTTGCTATCCCGATCTGAGATGATAGACTATGGGATCCCAAAGTGCACCCACACTCGTTCAAAGAAGTGTTTAGCAGTGGCTTCTGCTGTGATATTCTTCTTGCAGGCCGACATAATGGCCATCTTTGAGAATTTGTCGACAACCATGAAAAAAAAATCATTTACATGCATAGTAGAAGGAAGGACCAACATGTAATCCATGGAGATGGATTCCCAAGGTCGAATAGGGGTAGGTAGCGGAGTATAGAGGCCTTACTTCTTGATGATCGGTTTGTCAACGGAGCAAGCAGTGCATGATATGATGTACTTCCCAACATCCTATTAAAGGTTCAACAAATAAAAATACTTTTGCAGTACTGCCAATTTTTTCTCGACCTCGAAATTCCCAGCGACTCGACTGTAGTGTGCTTCCCAAATCATATTGGCATGCTCGCTGGAAGGAACACAAAGGTGTCCTAGGTGACATAACAGTGCATCCTGGAGGTGAAAATTTGGAACTTGCGTACCCTCCAAGAGTGTCTTGTATGTTTGGCTGAATTCCAGATCGCTCTTGTAGAGAAGCGACCAATCAGAAGTCTCGTGCCCACAAGAGTTGATAATGGTGGTTAGCGCCACGATCGGTGGTCGGATGAGCAGTCTGCAACCTTATTGGTGCTTCCCTTCTTATACTTGATGTTCAAATGAAATTGTTGCAGATATGTGGACCACTTTTGATGGTGTTTATTCTGCAAATTCCCTTGTGTCTGTATGAACTGCAGGGGTTGGTGGTTTGTGTGAATGAATGTTTCCTTCCCCAAAATGTAATGCTTCCATTGGCAGCACACATGCACAATGGAATAAAATTGTTTGTCATAAGTGGGATACTTGCAGACTGTGTCAGATAGTGTCTCACTGTGATATGCCACTGGATGCCCTTGTTGAGTAAGAATTGCCCCAATAGCATAGTCAGAGGCATATGTCTCGATCTCAAATGGTTGTTACAAGTCTAGTAATGTGAGCACTGGGGTAGAGAAGAGGTGATGTTTCAATCCTACGAATGCCTTTTGTTGAGATTCAGACTAAAAGAAATTTTCTTTCGCTCCTCCCTTGGTGAGTTGACTCAAGGGCCATGTGATATGAGAGAATCCCAACATGAACCTGCAGTAGAAATTAGAAATACCCATAGAAATACAAAGCTCTGTTAGAGTGGTTGGGGCTAGCCAACCCCGAATTATTTGGATCTTGGTTGGATCCACATACACCCCCCGTTCATCAATAATGTATCCTAGATACTTAACCTGGGTCATGCCAAAAGTGCACTTCTCTAAATTGGCACACAACTTGTCACTGCTGCAGTGTTTGGAGGACCTACCGGATGTGGTGGAGGTGCTCTTCCCAAGTCTGGATGAAGATCAGGATGTCATCCAAGTACCCTACTACAAATGAATTGGTGAATGGCCACAAGATGTCGTCCATCAGCCTCATGAAGGTTGTAGGAGCATTCGTCAACCCGAAAGGCATGACCAACTATTCGAAAAGGCCCTCCTTGGCTTTGAAGGAAATATTCCACACATCGGAGGGTTCGATTGGTACCTGGTGATACCCAAACTTCATGTCGATCTTGCTGAAATATTTCTCCGCTTTGAGTTGATCCAAAAGGTCATCAATTCATGGGGTTAGGTACCTATTCCAGACAATGATCTTGTTCAACGCTCGATAGTCAATACAGAGTCTCCAAGTCCCATCCTTCTTCTGCACCAACAGGATCGGGGTCCCACAAGGTGATGAACTCGACCATATGTGACCTTTATGTAGCAACTCCTGAATCTGCCTCTTGATTTCATCGTTCTCCAGAATAGAGCATCGATAAATCGGTCCATTGGGCAGCGACGTACGTGGGGTCAGATCGATGGGGTGCTTGACCTGACTGTGCAGAGGCACCCTTGTGGGTGAGGTGAAGATGTCCTTGTAATCCTCCACGATCTTGTCCATTTTTTATTGTCATGCAGAGGAGCCTTATCTGGAGGTCGTGGCCACAATCTTCTTCTTTCCTTGGGGGCAGATCATTAGGAAAAAAATTTTCCCGGTTTTGGAAATGAGCTTACTGCATTTTTTTGCAGTAACCAAAGAGATAGCTGCAGGCGATGGTACCTCTGGTATCCTGTACAACTTATTGCCCAAAGTAACAATAACAATGCGAGGCCTGGACTCATACACAACATGTCATTTCCAAAAGTATGGTTGGCCTAATAATACATCACAAACATCAAGAGGAGTAATTTCACATAATACCTCATCAGTGAAGGGCTTGATGCTGTAGGGAAGGCGAAATTGTTGGCTGACGCCGAGATCCCTTCCTTGGTGAGGCCACCCGATGGTGTACGACTGTGGGTGTGTTGTGGTCAGCAAGCCCAAACGCTTCATGACCTCTGTTGAAATGAGGTTCTTTTGGTTCCCACTGTCGACAATGAACTGTAGCGGGGAACTCTTTACCCACATCTGGGAGTGGAAGAGACCCTCCTCTGGATCTTCCAGTTCCTTCTTCTGTATCTTTGTAGTGGAAACGATGGCATTGGGATCTGCATCAATAATCTTCTTCCATTTTTCATTCCCCTTGTCGGGTTCAGATTCAGAGTTGAAGCATGCACCCGATTCAAAAGCCCTCATCTCGGCCACCAGTGACTGCTTAGCCTGACACTCACTTATGTTGTGAGTGGAGATCTTATGAAACTCACACCACTTTCCTGTGTCCTTCCTCGGCTTCGTGGGGTTGTTATTTTCTTACGGCTTCGGTAGGTTATCTTGGGCCGCGATTCCTTAGCCTTGTCCTTTGTTCTGCGGTTTGGGGGCACCTTTCCCTTGCTTTTGATTCACAAATCCAAAGTCTCACTTCTTCTATTTGAATTTATGCTCAATCTTGGTAGTATATCGGTATGTCGTACCAAGTGAGGAGATGTCAAGGAACTCCATTTCATCCTGAATGTATATGTGCAGAGAACTGCAGTACTTCAACACCATATGTTTCTTCAAATATTTGATACCCATCTTTGTGCGCAGGGTATGGAACAAATTTGTCAACTCATGCACATCTTGATCCCTTTGCTACCGCAACGTAGTCCATTGTATGTACTTGTCCTCATAGCTCCCCATGAGATAATATTGTTCCTTGGTAGTGTCTCGGAAAGAATTCCAAGTGGGTATGACCTAGAATAGAGAGGGTTCCCCCTTGTCCTTTTTCTCAGTAGGTTTCCCACCAATCCTTGACATGGGGGGTAGCTTTGAGGAGTGCAAAAATAATCTTCTCCTGGTCAGAAAAGTCATGAACTGAGAAATATCCTTATAATAGTTTCAATCATCTATCTATGACATTTGCATGTATTTGGAACTGAAATATGGGAATGTAAAATTTTACTTGTACCTTAAAAGGAGTTGCGCCTCCAGAGTGGCTGCTGGAAGCAGATGCGCCACCAATGGGCAGTTGTTGAAGGATTTGGGAAAATTTATCGATCATCGCGTTCCTTTGTTTGCTTGAGGGACTACTCGAGAAATGTTTTGATAGGATCTCCTGCTCCCTCATATTTCTTTTCATCCCCCATGGGTGGCCATTAGGGTTTGCGAGGTTGATCTTGCAAAGGTTCAACCAGATCGAGCGGTAACTCCTTATACCCCAACCTCATTGGGGACATGCAAGAAGGATCGAGAAAGAGCAAGCCGCTCTAATACCACTGATATGGATTTATGTAGGAATGCAACATAATACAAATATAACCATAAATATAAAAATGCAGCAAAAATAACACTTCATTTCATTAATATCAAAGAACTGAAATTTGTTTACAGACAGAATGGAAATAAACTAGTTAGGGCACTGGTAGCTTATCTATGAGAAGAGATGTGGTGGCTACATGCTTCTTAAATATATGTTACAATGCGGCTCGAAGGCCTCTATATTATTCAGAAACAATGGAAAACCCTAAACATCCAAAAACCTAACCCTAGGAGATGAAATGCCATAATATGGGCCCCGTAAGGTTAAATTGGTACATCAATTTCCCGGGGTTGTAGCTTTGGAATACTATCTCCGTTTGATGCACATGATACATTATTAGAAATATCTATTCGTGGAATACAACTATTAACTGTGAATATCAATTCTGGAACATACTCATATTCGCCAGAGGTTTGATGCCCAAAAAACGTCGTTTAGGGCCTCAAAAGAAACAATGGTGGGGCCCCAAGTGGAATAGGTGGGTGGACACCAATATCCACCTGGATCACAACTGGATTAGACCTAAATTATCGTGTTACAAAAGGTATCCTATGAATCTAAAATATATTTTCCATGTAAAAAATTATCTAATAATTTTTTTATCAAAAAAAGAGAAGAAAATTTAAAATACAAGATTCAATTATTCAATAATAATATTGTATTATGCTTGATTTTAGACTTTTGTGATCCATATTGATTTTGATAATGTCTTTTGGATTAATCACATCATAAGTTGTTGGTCGAAATTTTGAATGATCTAATGTGGTTCATCCTCATGACAAAGGTATAAAAATCAATCAATTAGAATGTTTAAATAGTAGAGATGTTATTTAACATTCTTATTGATTTATTTTTTCACCTTTATCCTGAGGATGAACCACATTATATGGTTCGAAATGTCGACCAACAAATTTTTATGTGATTAATCCTAAAGAGATTATCAAAATCAATATTGTATTATATTTTCTCGTCTTATATTTTCTGTGGAAGAGTTGCAAATCAGACTATTAGAAGAATAATAAATTCAATACTCTCAAAAATCTCTAAGGTATTTTTATTGTGAAAATTTTACCGGTAAAACTTGTGATTTCAATGAATCCATGTTATATTCTAGACAAATTAGATCGGAAAATAAGCTCGAAAACTTTCCAAACAATTATACTTAAAGACTACTATGTGACAAATTTTAGATAAATGGCTTTAAAGAGAAAGTACATTTAAACCTTTATCCCCCATGAATTAACCCACCATGTTTGTTGCGAGTTATAACATTGACCTGGATACAATGATGAAATTGATGAATTTTTCGTTATTAGTTTCCTAAACACAGTGATGAAAGGTGAAAAATTTTCCCTTATTAGTTTTACAAATACAATGATGAAAGGTTAAGTTTTTTTGGGATGAAAAAGAAACCTCACATTAATCTCCACAAAAAACTAAAACACTAAAAAGTGGGGAAAAATGTGGTTACTAATTTTCCAGGTATATTAATAAAAGGGTATTTTCATGAGGAAAAAGAAGATCATATTTTATATAAGTAACTATTATTATTTTTTTGTCGTTCAAAAATGCTTTCATTAGATTTTCAAAAAGGCACAACTTACAAAATTCATCTAAAAAATCCCCTATCTCTCATTCTGACCAGACATGTTGAGTTTGGGGATTGGAGAATACCATAGTAGAAATTTTACAATCATTATTTTTGGAAGGCTTCCAAGCCTTAGCATAATTGAAGTAAACAAAAAGGAAACCAGAACTGATGACAACATATCAAGGAGGGGGATGAGGGGGAAGTACAGGGGGATATGAAAGAAACCAACCCGATCATACATATGGAAGTTGTAGAAATTATATAGAAACTCTATATCAGTGGATTCAATCTGATCATGTAATGTACTAGATCAAGATAAGGAATCTTCTACTATATTTGCGGAATACAAAATATGATCGCTCAATCACAGGAAAGTATGAGAAAGAAATTATCAATCACACAACACAAGATGTATATAGGAAATCACCTGATCAAAACCCCTCTATCATATATTGTACATAGTCAAAGAATCATGAAACAATACAATGCTTTCTCACACCGAGAAAATCCTGCACTATACCGATCATCTCACCCTAATCCTCCACAAAAATGACTAGGAATTCTTAGGAAAAATTGATCAACACTTAGCCAATTCTCAGCCCCTACTTAGCCCAACCTTTCTCTCACAATCCTTAGGCATTTAATCCTTATTAAATAGGATAATTAACCTTCCTTGACTTCACAATCCTTCATGAGCCTACCTCTGACTTTATAATTGCGCCGGAGAAATTTGCTAATAATACAACTGATAGTTATCTTCCCTTTAACCTTTGTCTCAATGGGGTCGTCATCAAAATTGACACGCATGCAACTATTAATAGTGAATCATCAATTATTTGATAGATCACTACTTGTGAATTAAATATAATTTAATTCACTTGACCTCTCACTAGCTCATCACTCAGTTAGAACTAGTTAAACTAATTTTAACTCAATTAATTTGGGTTAACTGATTACACATGCACTCAAATAATGCATTAACTACAACTGGACCCAAAAAATAATAGAATCACTCTACATGCCTCACCTTTTACCCTCAACTCGAAATTATTGAGCTAACTAAGTCTTTCTGGCTTAGTTAACTGATACAAGTTGTTATGAGATGAAATTACAATTTAATTTCCAATTTATTTAAGGGATAAATAAATTAGATGCCCACATTTAGCGCTAGCGTGTAACTGAATTCCTCACTCATGTGTGACAAGAATCCCACACCAGTTATGTGGTCAATTTTTGTGCTTTCTAGATGCCAATTTCACTGTTTCTTGTTGCAAATTTCAACAGAAGTCGATGTGTTCCACCCATGCTTCCAGGCTATGAAGGTGGTCATTAGTGCGGAAGTGATTGCGACAGAGGTTTTCCAACCCTTAACAGCCCTGATGAAAATTCTATGTAAAAAAAAATATAAGACCACGGTGGATGGGGCATGTATTCCAAGCTGAATGGTGGGAAAAACATCCTAATGGGTGTTAATTTCCGTTATTATGGCTAAAGTAAATTGGCAAAGGAAATGGAAAAGGATTTGGAAAGGCATGAGACATTAATTGACATTTTATTTATGAAAATAATGGAAAATTATAGAAAATAAAGTTGAAAGGTCACAATTTGCATGTGAGGGGAAAAATGAAGAAAATAGAGGACTCATTAATAAAAATTCTTCCGAGTATCAGTGGGTATGACTTGGTTAGTGCATTTTTGGAGATATCTCATTATTCTCTCTCTCTCATACTCTTGGATACCTATATTTTTCTTGGAGCACTCTTGGAGAGTGTGGAACTTGGTGATTTAGAGCAAGAAGACAAAGGAAGAGCAAGAAATTGCAAGCGAACATTAGGATCAGCAGTTACAACAGTTTTTTATTGTAGGTACCGAGTTGCATGTATGTTTTCCTCACTAGTTTTGGCATGCATGGTGTATGTGTTACATAATACTTTTTCACCATGCTCACTTCCCATCCCTGATCCTGAAATGCCTTATGATAGACCCTATGCAATGTTTCCACTATGAAGAGATATGTAAAGACATCCCCTGAATACTAAAAAAAAAATACCTTCGAAGATTACGGAAGGAACTTGGTCAAAACCCTAGTTTCATGGGTCAACGTTTTTCCTACTTTCATGCTCCCGCTGATATCATATTTACGGTTCTGGCTTAGCACTGCCAACGCCCTTATTTCTTGGAAAATCGATCTGATCCCTTTCTGGAAGTGTTTCCTCAAATGGACGAGAAGCTTTAACCTCTAAAAATTCTAGGGCAGCGAGTTTGTTGTTAAACAGTGGTGATAGAGTCGAGCTCTCTAATTTTAGAGCTTTGATCTCATCCATGGGGGTTTATCCCTTAGAAAGTGGACCTTCCTCCTCCTTTCATGGGCTCCCAACCTCTTCTCCCTTCCTATAAATTGGTCCCAATCCTTCCACTATTGTTGGTCATTGTTGGGATATTCTAATCTCTCATTCCCTTTACATTCTTGCACTGTGAGAAAGCCTAAGTTGTTCGAGAGAAGGAATGGTTTAAGGTTTTGGCTTAGCGCTGCCAACGCCTATTTCTTGGAAATCAATCTGATCCCTTTCTGGAAGTGTTTCCTCAAATGGACGAGAAGCTTTAACCTCTAAAAATTCCAGGGTGGTGAGTTGGTTGTTAAACAGTGGTGATAGAGTTGAGCTCTCTAATTTTAGAGCTTTGATCTCATCCATGGGGGTTTATCCCTTAGAAAGTGGACCTTCCTCCTCCTTTCATGGGCTCCCAACCTCTTCTCCCTTCCTATAAATTGGTCCCCATCCTTCCACTACTGTTGGTCATTGTTGGGATATTCTAAATTCTCATTTCCTTTACATTCTTGCACCATGAGAAAGCCTAAGTTGTTCGGGAGAAGGAATGGTTTAGAGTTTTGGTGAAGGACTAAAATTTTCACCAAAGGGAGGCCTCCAACATCAAGGTCTGGGTTGTAAGCTCTTCCTTTCATATTTATCAATAAAACATCTGATGTTTTCTTTCTATATTTGTCTGATATTTTATACAAATATTCTGGTACTCCTTGATATGCTAGATTGCTAATGTTTAATGATTATTATGTATTTGATTATGTTTTTTGTTGCTTCTTGATCATCTGCATGTATTCGTGTGCCACCAGTTGGAAGGAGTGAGCCTAGAAGGATTGTGGATCAAGGTCATCATCAACGGGTTCAAACATAAAATTAGGAAAAAGGGTACTTCTATCTCTTTTCTTGTCATATTTTGAATATTAGCTAAGAAAGCTTTGCATTAGAAAGTATCTCAAGTTGCTAGACCAACCCTAAGGCTAGAGAGATCGCCTCTGTTCGCAGAGGGGATTTTTCTTGAAAACAAAATTGGCGACCCCGCTGGGGAGCTTAGCCTCTTAGCCTTCCTTTCCCAAATTGATCTTGGATCAATTTGACTAAACATTGAAATCTAAGCTTGCTTAGGTCTCTGTTAGTTTGCATATGGTTTGATAGTCATTTCACTATGTCAGGTCTGGTTTTGGTGTGAAACTCCTTTTTGTTTTTCCTTGTTTTTTGCATCCAACGCGTTTTCTGTCTTATTCTATATAGAATGACCGCGCTGATTTATCCTTCAACACCCTTATTCTTATCACAGAAGTACTGATGTTAGACCTAGGAAAAGTTAGGGTTTCCCCTTGTTTTTCCAGTGTGTCCTGGTCCATGAAGAATGTCTGTAGAGTCTCAATGACCTCCTACATGTGTGTTTAACTTGATTGTCTTCTTTGAGCGAGTGCTTTCATCTCTTTAACTTGTTTGCAAGTTGGGATATTTTTCACCATTTCAAACACATTTTGTTGCATTACTTCAGACTTACTGGTCATCACTGCATTTCTGATCTTACCTTCAACTTAGTGTCAAAAATAGGATCACAAATTGTTTGATTCAAGAGTCTATAAGAGTGTGTCTTTTTCCAAATTCAAAAGAATCTGAAAGTGATTTTCATTTTAGCTTTTGATTTGGCTTGTCTTTATCGTTTTGAAAAAGGGAGTGAAAAAATATTTTATTCATGTATTTTTGGAGCAATTTTGATTTCCCTTAGATTGAAAGAAAAGTGAAAATTGTGTTTTTTGCATTTCTTCATTCATTCCATTAATTTTACTTTTGATTGAATTTCAAAGTAAAAAGTAAAAAAAGAGAGTATTATTTTATGCATCTTAGTGGGAAAGATAAATTTTTTCATTTTTTCAATAAGTTTCCTTTTTGGGAAAAGTGAATTCTGTAGGAAAGAATTGCATTTCATAGTTTTGAACTAGTTTGGGGGAGCATCATTTTTTGCTGCACTGATTACACTTTTGTTTGCATCTCTTCCCTAAATAGTTTAGACTTCATTGAAATGGAAATATTTTGTTTTTTCAATTAGCCTGCATCATAGGATTCAGGTTACATCGATTTTGAGCAAAAAACTGAAACTTAACTCAAGATCAACATTAAAAGTTTCCCAATTTACCTTAAGGATCATTTGGAACTAACGAGAACATTTAGTGGTCTAGGCTAGAGATGTGTTCCGATGTTGTAAAATGTAGGAGCTTTCACTAACGGTATGCGTTACAGCCCGGGGGTGATATCCCGTCCCACATATGGAAGTATATTTATGTATGATAAGTATATTTGGGGCGCTCTCATCAAATTATTACCCATTATACAACACTACTATGGAATGTACTCCCACATATTGTCGTGTATATTTGGGGAGACACCATTAGGTTGCAAGCCTACCATATGTAACTGGGTCGACCGCCTTGTAAAAATACACCAAACACAACATTTGGGGAGATCGGTTGTAGTACGTTAAGTCCTTGGTCATTTTTCTATCATTTATCACCAAGATGTATATTAAAGTTAAAAAATACTTGGTAAACCTTCATGGCTAGTATACCCTTTTTTATTTATATTTTGTTAATCCTAAAAGTAACTGCCCACGAAAACATCTTACCTGTGCAGTTATCCAACATAATTATTGCTTGGTAAATTGTGGATTTTTGATATTTTCACCTCTTCCTTCTTTGATCTTGTATTGAAAGGTCATCGTGGCTGAATCGTCGAATTCACCTCATCCCTTTTCCAAGGGATCTCAAGAACCTCCTCTTGAGGTCCCCAATTTCCAATTGGACCCCTTTGAAGCTCAAGATGCTGAACTCGAGATTGTCATAAGTGTAAAACACATTTCATCTCGACCATCGCATGACAATTTTCCATGGATGACATCGGAAGAATTTGAGCTGAAAATCCCCAAACTATCTGCACAATTTACAGTCTTTCCTGAAAATATGCTCTTTGATTTGATTGTGGTCTCGCCTCAACAAGCTTATAGTTTTTTTGATCAACCAATAATTCCCCTTCCTACTTATCCAATAGCATCTCGCTCTATTGTCCGTCATTTATTTCCTGACGAAATGGCATACAATGTTGATGATGTCCCATTAGTGACGACTCCTTAGAGTACTCTACAAGAAACCACTAGCACCTATATCCCAGAATCTTCCTCATCTGTTTTTCCCTCTAACGGTGAATTTTTCGACTCTACACCTCATGATTTAGGCAATGGAACCGAAATATCCTTTAGTCAAGTTGCATCTCCACTTCCACATGGGTATACCTCTTTGGGAAATATTATTTCAGGAGCTTCTGATGCCACATATTTATTTTAGGGTCCTGATTGGTTAACGATTTTTCCCTCGTCTTCCGGCCCATTCATTTTCGAATGTGCCTACCACGTCTCAACCTGTTGTTTGGCCTCCAGTCACTATTGGTCAAATGACTGTTTCGATGGGATCCTCTACCCCCTTCTCGCCATATACGATTACTTCGGTTCCACCATTGAGTGGACAATATATTGTTTCGTCTGTTTCTAGGGGGCATTAGAATCCTCTTTACGTGCCTCCCCTCTCTGGTGGGGGGCCACTGAACTCTGGATCCGTTCCTGGGGTGGGACAACCTAATTCTAGTCTAAGTGGGATATGGTCTTCACAACCGACAAACACTGTCATAGACGCCATTCCTTCGAGTGGTCAATCTACTTTAGCCGCATTAGTCATTCACCAACCCCACATTCTTAGGATCAACAACCTCTCCAGCAACTGAAAGTACCGTATTTGTATGTTCAAAAATATAACATCCCTCATCAACATTTTCAACAGTCAAATGTACAATATCAATATGTTCCTCGACCAAGCAGCTCTGAGCAGTATGTCCAACAACCCCAACTTCCTGCAGGTGCTATTGTGACTAACCCTCACTTTTGTCCTTACACCCAAACTGGTCCAAATATCCCTCTGGGTCAACCTGGCACTCAGTACCAGTCACTTCCTCATGGTTAGTACCAGCAACCCCAGCTTGAGCCTCAGTCTAGTGCTCAATATCAGCAGATTCTTCAGTACCAACAAGCCCAATTGGGACCTCAAGTTGGACCCTATGTTCAGCAAGGACCAGAAGCTAGACCCCATGTTTTGCAGGGACCACAGGATGGAATTCATGTTCAACAAGGACCTCACCATGGACACTATATCTACAAGGTCTGCAACCTCAAATCCATCAGGGGCTTTATCAACAGCCCCAACAAGGTCCCTATGTTCAACAACAACTGTAGCAAGGTCCTTACTAGCAATGGGGGGAATATGCATATTTAGGATAAAATCCACCCTATTCGGGGAAAAATCCATATCAACCAGGTTGGAACCCCCGACCTTTTTCTCCTCATCACCCTCCCCTGCAATATTTAGCTACATTAGAACTGTCAGATGTGTCAAATTTTACAAATGGCCCCATCCAACATAAGTTGCATTGGCCACCAGTTCAGACCAAAATCCTAGGAGATTGTCCTAAATTTGAAGGCAAGTCTGGGGAATACCCCCAAACCCATGTCATGACGTACCACTTGTGGTGCTATTCTAACTTTTGGGTCGATGATTCAATTCGTCTTCATATTTTCCAGCGTACTTTGATCGATATTGCGGCTAAGTGGTATATTGAGCTCCCTCAAAGAATTTTATTTGATTTAAACTCTTTGGATATGGATTTCCTCACTCACTTCTAGTTACCTATCTGGTATGAAACTGTCACCCACCTCCTCACCTCATTGAAGCAGTCAACATCTACTCACATTTCATATCACATTCAGAATGGCGACGTCACCGTCACCTCATAAAATTCGAGATCCCCAATCAAATGTTGACTGAATGGTTTAAAAAATCATTCATTCCCAGGATTGCTAAATATCTTTCCATGGGTGGATGTATCACAGAAGAGGAAGTCATTTCCAGAGCCCAATATCCCGATTTGGTTTATTCCCAATCTGGAACTCTATACGAGTTCTTGCCTGACAAGTCGTGACCTTCAACTAATCCATCATCATCTTAGTCTCCTACTACGCCTCTGGTTGATGGAATTATTAGGGCAGTGGCTCATTCTGATAGTAGTGCACCTAAAACTTCTTCGAAGTCTAAGTCCACTTATATTGCTGCACCCTCCACTCCTTCCAGTAACCAGAAGAATCCTGGTAAAAACTCTGAGGTAAACGCTGTCCAATCTACCGCAACAGACAAATCCTCGAAAGGTAAGAAAAAGGGTAAAGGAAAATCAAAATACGACAACCCTAAACAGGATTCAAAGAATTCATCTGTTGACGATTCCTCTACACGCAGGCTAAATATCCTTGTCCAATATGTGATGATGATAATTAAACCAAGGATTGTCGTCAACATGCCGAATTCACTCCTCTTTTGAAAGGCGCACTGGGACTCCGACTGTATTGAAATAACCTTTCCCTTCTCAGAAGACACAAATGGTAGATCAATCCCAATCGTTTGGAAACTCTCAAGTTTTCATGGCTGGCACATAACCTATCTCTATTACCACAATATCGAAAGACTACCCCAACCAATCCAAGGCTCCTATGGAACTGGAAGTCACAGATCACCCTTCCTCTACCATGCGTCCTGCTTCTGGGTCTATCCAGATTGAGAGACCTAGTAGTGAATCCATAGTCCGACCACCCCCAAAAGGTGTTATTGATAAATCTTCCTATAATCTGAATGCGAGAGCTGTACAACACTACAATATTGTATAGGATCTAGCTCAAGCACCTTCAGTGATGTTAGCTTTGGAGGTCCTTCAGTCGTGTCCATCAAAACTGAAGACAATAATTTCCGCTATTGGAGGAATTGATCTCGTAGATTCAAATATTATTACTTTATATCTTGAGAACTTCATTCCTCACCTCCCATCTTAGGTGGATTTTCTGATTCAAGTTACCATGATGGGAAAAACCATCCATAGGACTGTTGTTGATGAAGGCGCTTCAGCCTATATCATGTCTATCACATGTTGGAAAGCCATCAACTCTCCTCCATTGAGCCAGTCCCCAAATACCTTGGAAGCATTCGAGGGTAGAGGTTCTCGGCCGTATGGTATTATACAATCATTGTCTATCTGTTGGAGGGAAAAACGATGAATTTAGAAGTTGAGGTGGTAGACACAAACTTGAATTATAATCTCCTTCTTGGACACAGTTGGACTCATTCCATGGTTTGCATGGTCTCCACCGTTTTTCATGTCCTCCATTTTCCTCATCAAGGAAAAATCGTGACTGTCGATCAGTTAGATTTATTTTCCTTTGATTCTTCAATAGTAAACATTCCATATGTTGGGAATACCACTACCCCCTATCAGAACATTGTGCCGAGTCTATTCAAAGATTTGTCCCTTATGGGAATTTTTCCACTCTCACCTCTGAATGTCACCACTGTCAATATGATATCATTTGGTCACAATCAATGGATTGTTCCCAATCCCGACCACCTTGAAAGTTTTGGTGACTTTATGCATTTGAGCCCTGCTGAAAAAATGTATTAGAGTATTTTCATGGCTTTTGATGCTGCATCTGGAACCAACAACTGATTGGTTTCTTCTCTGGACACTTATACACAGTCTACCTAGTTTGGTTCTTGGGAATTTGATGATCCCTTGAATGAGAATTTCCCCACAGACAAAAGTATCGTGGAGGTAATGTATCTCGAAGAAACCCCATGGGATGATGGACATCATCGTTCCTTGTTTTTCCCAACCCTAGGTGACATCTCCACCTGTCTAGAATCCCATGCTTAATCTATATAGACTGGCCCATTTCAGAATCCGATCTTGATTCATGAAGTGATATCTAAAGGGAACATGGGAAATATTACTTCAACCCTTTTGATTGACATCTTTGTCAAACCAGGGATTATCGAGAATGTATTTTTCCGGGTTTATTGTTCTCTCCATGAGCTCAAGATTTACACTGCTTTCCTAAAACAGTGCACCACACCCACTCCCTTCAACCCTTTTCTTACGGTTTGGTCAATTTACAAAGGGGAAATTATTTCCATGCTTCATAACCCTTACTCAGCCAAGGGGTATGGGCTGTTCACTGTTGTTGTGAAATTTCTCACAAAATTGGTCAAGGTAATGCCTACACGCAATATCAATGGTATAAACGTGGGTTTATTTCTGTTAATCATGATAGAAATCAATCATCTGAGTTCATTGTTGAACTCTATTTGAGAAAGTATTACACTTGATTGTGAGTGTGATGCTTTGTACATTAGTGTTTTATTCATGAATGTTCTTTGTTTGTACTTTTGGTGTGATTTTTTTCTTTGCAGACATGTTTCCTCTGCTCACCTTGTGTTCCATTTGGTTTGCAGATGTCATCGAATCATTATGTCAGTTTCGCTGATGGCGCTTGCAGTAGCACATGAAAGATTTCTTCCGCATCATGGACACTCTTTGCCCTTGATGGCGAGTTGATTATTTTACAAGGTATTTGTTTGGGTCGAACAAATAACAACATTGCCAAATATAGTGCGGTTATTAGCTATTATTGGATGCTATTGATCTCATAATTATAGATTTGGTTGTTAAATTAGACTCACAACTCGTTGTTTTATAGTTAAACGACCATAATTTTGTCTGAAATCCTCAAATTTTGCGTATATATTTTTGTGTTCGATTATTGAAAAGGAATTTTGATTTTATTACATATAAAAATATTCCAAGATGTTTAAAAACGTTAACAGGTACATTAGAAAATCATGTATTAGATAGAAATCTCTGCAACATGTAAAAAAACCAACACATCATTATGATACACAAGTAGCCGTAGAAACACACACATATATATATATATATATATATATTGGTTCTGTCAAGTGTGTTACATCAAAATATCAAAAATTATGTGTTCTATGACAAAAATGGCTCTTTGAGCCTACATCAGTAAAAAAATTGTAAAAACACGGTTGTTATCCACCCACATAGTGCTCGTGATAGCATGTGACCACTCGAATCACTCGCCAGAGTAAACGACGCAGTATGCCTGGAACCTCGACCGTATGCCTCTGAAAGCAAAAATGAATATCATCGAAGGTATCATACTCTGGGATGCCTCTCGTAAGGTCTACCAAGTTCCGCTCTATCTCGGCTAATGGGTCTGCTCCCTCCTCATAAGGGACATCCTCCACAGGGCGGGCTACCCTCCTCGCGATCGGTGACATACTTGATGGTATCTGAGGACTCGTATCTATAAAAACATCTTCAGTTTAAGTCTCAGAATACATAACAAAAACATTGAAAACGTAAAAAATGTTAAAAACAATTTTTACCTGCATCAGTCCACTACGTGCCTGGCGAAATGGGTAGATCTGGATCTCCCCTAAAGTCGATGCCTGCATATGAAAAGTCTTCAACCATGATGATTTGACAATGTAACCAATTGAAACACACTGTAAGGAAATGTATCGGTTGTCCCCCACCTTGACGAAGCATGATCTCACACGACCTCATCAGCCTCGGGTCCCTCGGGGCTGGATCATGGATCTCCAACTACTGGTATTGGAAAAAAGGTACTCTCTCCAAGAAGAAAGTCACCAAAATGGACCTATACCTAAAATTTTTCAGTCAACCTGTTTTGCACTTGGTCAATTGGCTCTTCATTTTGGCCAATAACCCTTTGCACTAGTTGAACATAGTAGGGGCTAGACAGTCCACCGTGTACTAGAATTGGGATTTCGTTGCCTCATGCAATGCTTGAGCTCCCGCCACTTGAGCCATGAAATGAAGGATTGTACGCAAGGGAAGGAATCTGATAGAGGATATATCTATCTTCCTGCCTCAGTCTTTCGAGCCCCGAGAGAGTGTCTCTCGATGAACATACTAGTACTCTCACCCCCTACGTGAGCTCCAAAGAGTTGGATTCATTGCCCTCTCATAGATAAGCATGTAGTGAAATATATGTCTAAAACATATAATTCTAGTTCTTGGTCCCCGATGATTAATATCTGACGATCTACGTCCCATAGTCCAATCAAATATTGGAGCAACTCCAGTTGAGCTCTCAACCCTAATGTCTGAAAAAACTTTAGTAATATGCAATTGCACAATGCATTTATACAATTGTGGTCTTGAAGTGCTTGGTGGTATTCCACCTCGTGGCCTCGTTCTTTCCATTCGATGACTATCTCTACTGAAATCACCTGCAAAACATGTTCAAAAGAGATTTAAGGAGCTTTCATCAGAGCAGTTTTTGAAATCATCCATTGGAAATGGGTAGATTTATTGTTTCAAAACCTTCCCTGTGGCCAACGAGACTATCCAAATCAATTCGACGCTGGTGGTGCACTGCCCTAACGGGAAAAGCGCGACCAACGCGGGTCCGATAGCTCGAACCCGCACTAGCCACGGGTGATTTTAAGGTTTGAAATGCTCCCCCCGATACCTTTATTTCTAAAGCTAAATGTTAAAAGGATGGATTCAAAATGAAGAAGATGATTTGAGCTCTTACTTGGCGCTGACGGATCGATGAATGGTGTCTTGGATGGGCCACACCACTGATCTGAAGTTTAGAGGGAAAATGGGTAAAATGCAATTCTCAAATTTATTCAAAATAGAAAGGTGAAAATGAATTTACTTTTTGTCTATTTATAGAAATTTGAAATATTTTCGCCATGAAGAGACCTTTTTCCTCCTTACTAGGGCTCGTTAAAATTAATAGGATGGATTCATTCAAGAATGAACTTACACGCTCAACATATGTTATCCTCTTCACACTAACTATAAAAAATAAAGAGGTACTCCTTATCAATAATGGGGGAAAATTGAAAGTGAAAATCCTATGTGTATTTTGGGCAGTTTGTCACCCTTGAACATGAAACTCATTTGCAGTTCATGTCGGGGATATCCTTCATTCATCATTTTTCCTCTGCGGGTTTGAGAAATCCATTTTCCTCCTATTCGATCACTATTTTTGTCATCACGACCTCTGATCCCATTTGAGTCAAATTATGCCACATTCCATAGTTGTGTTGCTAATATGTTTAAGAGAAGTCCTTTTTTTCAAACATCCTTTGCTTATATGACCTCTGTTGTTATAATCTCGAATCACTCCTATCATCTTAACATATCTATTGTTTCATGTTGATGTTGTGGGAATCATTATGGCCCTCCTTCAACAAATCACTTCCTGTTGACTTCAACTCATTATCCAAGAAAGTGGTTTAGAAACTTCTTTTTAGTACCTAGGAGCTTCCATGCCTCAATGGAAAGTTCTTCATGTTCGGCGGTAGGTTCACATCATTGGGCTTCGATCGAATGATTCTGTAAGTGTTCAACTTCAACACATTCGTTCACACTTGTAGATTGTGTTGTTGTACCTTGAGGGACATCATAATTATTGGTGGTTTCTCTCGTGCCTCTTAACGGTTTTCCTCATTGGTCGAGAATCAGGTGGTTTCTACCATGTTCAATGCCAACAACTCTATTCACATGGCTAGATTCATACATTGGATTGATTTTGATTTGGGCTGCGGGGAGTTATTGAGTATTCATGCTTGTATACATGATCCTATCTATACGGATGCCTTCATCCATACCGTGGATCCATTTCTATGATCTCTTTAGACGCATGGCTGCGACCATGCCATGGGTTCATGTATTATTTTATGCCTAGTGAAGAGTTATGTGTTTAGGCATATTTCATACCAGAGATGTCATATATTGTAATATGTTTGATTTTGAAGGTTTTTTGGTGGTGATTTGAGTTCTTTGCCTTGGTTCATAAAACATTTCAGTCATCAATCCCCATTTTTCCTTCATGCTTTAGGGGACATCTGTTACACAGTAATTTGTCACCATGCTCACTTCCCGTCCCTGATCCTAAAGTGCCCCATGAAAAAACTTGTGCAATGTTTCCACTATGAAGAGATATGAAAAGACATCCCTTGAAGACTCGAAGAAAAATCCCTTAGAATATTACTAAAGGAACTTGGTAAAAACCCTAGTTTCCTGGTTCAACACATTTCCTAGTTTCATGCTCGCGCTGATGTCAAATTTACGGTTCTAGCTTAGCACTGCTAGCGCCCTTATTTCTTGGAAAACCACTTTGATCCCTTTCTGGCAGTGTTTCCTCAAATGGAGGAGAAGCTATGACCTCTAGAATTTCTAGTGCGACGAGTTGGTTGTTAAATGGTGGTGATAGAGTTAAGCTCTCTGATTTTAGAGCTTCGATCTCATCCATGCGGGTTTATCCCTTAGAAATTGGACCTTCCTCTTTTCATGGGATCCCAACCTCTTCTCCCTTCCTATAAATTGGTTCCCATCCTTCCACTACTGTTGGTCATTGTTGGGCTAGTTTGAACTCTCGTTCCGTTTACATTCTTGCACTATGATAACACTTAAATTTTTCGAGATAAGGAATGCTTTAGAGCTTCGGTGAAGGACTCAGATTTTGACCAAAGGGAGGCCTCCAACATCAAGAACTGGGTTTTAAGCTCTCCCTTTCATATTTATCAATAAAACATCTAATGTTTGCTTTATATATTTGTCTAATCTTTTATGAAAATATTATGGTACTCCTTGATCTGCTAGATAGCTAATGTTTAATGATTATTATGTATTGGATTATGTTTGTTGTTACCTCTTGATCATATGCAAGTATTCGTGTGACACCAGTAGCAAGGAGCGAGCCTAAAAGGATCGTGGATCAAGGTCATCATCTATGGGTTTGAACATAACATCGAGAAAAAGGTACTTCTATCTCTTTTCTTGTCGCATTTTGAATATTAGCTAAGAAAGCTTTGCATTAGAAAGTATCTCAAGTTGCTAGACCCACTCTAGGGCTAGAGAGATCACCTCTATCCGTAGAGGGGATTTATCTTGACAACAATATGAATGTGGATTTTCCTAGCCTTTCCATTTCGTGAATAGCCATGGTGTTGTGGGTTTATTTCCATTGATTTTTTTCTGGTTGGTTCTCATGAATCCTTCAGTTGTGGGTTGAGTTATTAGTTCCTGGAAGCCTTTGTTGGAGAAACACTCTAGAAGCCCGAAGAACAACTATGGGTTGAGATACTAGTCCTGGAGGCCTTGGTTGGACGAATGATCTGGAAGCCATAGGTGGGTTGAGTTATTAGTCCTCAAATCCCTAGTTGGAAAAACACTATAGAAACCCTATAACAGTTGGGGTTGAGTTACTAGTCATTGAAGCCTTGGTTGGAAAAAACACTCTAGAGCTTTGGAACAACTTGGATAGAGACCAATCTGTGATGGTTGTGATATCCGACCGTGTGGTGGAATCACTGGTTGAGGGTTGAGGTGGTTTGGCCTCTGGAAGCTGTGGATTGGTTTTGAATGATGTGTTTGATGAAGTCCCACATTCATGATTGGAATATGGAACGGGGGTAATTTCCTGAAGTAAGATTTGGCTTAACCAATATATGGTCGAGTGGAAGGTGTAAGTCCCATATTTGGTTGGTTTTTACATTTAGTAATGAAGATCTCATTCCATTGGTATTTGGTATGCAAATGTATCCATGGTATTTATGTTCTTATTATGCTAGTTATAAGAATGTATTTTATCAATGATGTATGGCTCTATCCATGCTTTTACTTGTAAATGAATACAAAATGTATCTATGTTTAAATAGATTGTATTGTAAATTATGATGTAGGGGATCAATTATTCTTAGTGATTCTCAGATAAGTAAGATACCCCTATGTTTACATCTATTGTTTACACTTGTAGATGCAATGTTTGTGACATGTTTGACGAAATGTATGTCATGGCTGGGAGGGGTCTAGATGAGTTCTTGATGATGTGATTTCTTATGTACCTTTGTTTTAATGTTATTTATCATCTCCTAAATTTTCATGAAGTTATGGGTAGTGACTTGGTCTCTGGGGCTGAAAAGGTGGCACAAATCCCGGAGTTGCAAACATAGAACTGGGCATTTGGGGCCCTGTCGCTACCTTGCCTTAGAATTCTTGCGGCTATAGGATCCCAACTGCTACCTTTCCTTGGCATTCTTGTGGTTATGGCCTAAAAGGGTAAAAAATTCAGTCTCCCTCAGGGGTTAGGGGTCTAGAAGGTTGGGTTACCTTCTAGGGATATTGTTGATGTTGTGTAAGGTGTGTTTGTCATGTTTCCATCGGTTCCACTTCTTCAAGGTCATCTCGAAGGTTTAATCTCGTATTAGTAGCCTCTCATCACATGTTTACCCCGGTTGACTGGTAACTTGGGTAGATGTGGGAAGAGGGTGTTACACAACTGCTCCAGAATTTCATGATGGTTGTATTAAATGTCATTGAAGTAGGCCATAATTTCATTTCGGTCTTCATACCTGTGGTCCATGAGAATGTCCATATTAATTTATATGTTTAGGAGTTGTTCAACAATATATTCCATGGTAGCAAGTGCTACTACGTGACAAGGTGAATGGGATGGCGAAAGAACTTCAACATCCTAAGTGTCATGGCTGATCGAATTGGCAGAAGACGTGCTATGGTCAGGCTCAGGATGCCCTCCTTTGGCATGCTGCCGTCCCCTGCAGCAAGGGTGACCCTGTTGGTAGGGCATAGTGAAAAAGGCTAAGCCTACCAGCCGGAAGAGGAAACCACCCGAGAAAGAACCAGTATAAAACCTGCAATGCACAATACAATTTCCCAAACCAAGAAACCACAACAGAGAATAAGATTGCGTCGGAGCAACAACCACCTGAGGTCTGAGACAGGAAAAATAATGAGCTTACCAGACCAAAACGTTGGGTGTTGTAGACCACGCCCGTCACCTAAAGCAGTCACCAACACAGACAACACAACCACAATTAACCAAAAGGATAATTTCTAAGACGTTGACCCAAAATGAGCACATAGACCACACTCCAACCAGACCAGAGACACCCTCACCAGTAGAAACCAAATAGTTCCCAGGGAGATCCAACGATAGCGAGGCAACCTTCAAAATATAAATACATGCAGTGGATTTTAAACACAAATATGTCTTATCCCACATAGAGGAATGAGGACTTGCAAAGTTTGATTTTCTGGGTGCGAGCTTGTAACGGGCACAAACTTAGAGATGACTCAATTCCTCTTCTGTTCGAGTGCCTGGATCCTAGGGGAAAGAAGATGGCAGAACCCAACCCACGCCACAACGTAGCCGACCTCCAATGCCCCTATCAGCCAAGGACGAAATCCCAGGGAGCCATCATGGAACCAGACCCACACACCTTGATGTTCCTCCCGACCAAAATTCATCGCTCGAGCTTCCAAACTAAACCGATACACAAGCTAGCCCTTTCATTTATCAGCAGATTGTGCATGATCAACCATCATGCAGGAGGAATGAATGCCAAGTTCGCACATGAGTGAGAAATTAATGAGCGTGTGGAGAGAGGACAGGGCCCAATGGCCTCACGAGTGACAATTGAATGGACGGTTGATCACCCCCATCGAGAGATATAAGTAATTAAAATTTATTAAAAAAATGTTTATTCTATTTTGTAAAATTTAAAAGTATATGTTTATTGAAAAGTGAAATTTAATTAAAAAATAAAATGCTTTTTTTCTTTAGTATAATTTCAAATGAAATTGTAATTTTTGTTATTTAAAACAACTTTTTGAATACATAAATAGATTCATCGCTTTAAAATTTGTAATAATATTTTACAAACAAATTAACCAATATTTTAACTATAATAAACAATTTACTTATCACATATCATTCCTAACCACTCATTAAATCACCACTTTAAAGATACTCTCTAAATGAATACATGTTTTCATTTCACAGTTGTTTACAAAACCTCTTTCCGAGTGAATTCGTCAAGATCATGTGAAAGATAGCAAGGTGAAATAATACTCTCTAAATGAATACGCCGAAATATGTTTGCATTTAGCAGTCTATGAAACTTTTTTCCAATTCAACCTGTCAAGATCATGTGAAAGATAACCAAGGGGTAAGGAAACACGTCATCCAGCTTGCCCCTGAATATGCTTTAAATGATTAGTGGTCAAAGTCGCTAAAATATATCGTGCTTTCGAAAAATTTAAGCAAAAGCATATTCCTAAAAAAGTCGGAGGTCTGAGTAGGTTTCAACAAAATCTTGTCAAATAATTTTGATATCTAGCGCTATAGGGAAATGATTGCATTAAAAAACCAAGAGAGTGAAAAGTATTGAAATTAATTTTGATATTTAGCGCTTTAAGGATCTCTCTTTAGCGATCTAGACCAACCAAATTCAAATCTCCTCTTAAAAAACATTACATAGCACAAAGCCTTAGAGAGATCCCTAAAGCGAGAGAGTTGAAGTTGAAACAACACATGGGTTAGCCCAAGTAGCAGAGGGGTCACAATCCTTCATCAACCGAAGCTGAAGGAAATTATATATAACCAAGACTTGGTGGGATGAGCCAAAGTCACAAGGGTAATGGAGTTCACACGAATATAAGAAGTGCATGGGTTAGTGCACCCTATCAGGCATAGAAGTGGACAAAGGCTGCAAATGGTTAAGGTGTGGAAGCCCGTGGATGTTCTGAGGTGTAGTCTAGCCTAAACTAGAGTAAGAAATCAACTTGTCGTTTAAGTACGAAATGCTATTTCTAGTTTAAAACTAATCAATTGACAAAATAACATGCTCAAGCAACACAAATTTCTATTGCAAAAGAACATCAATCAATTTTCAAATAATATAACCACTTTTTAAAACTGAAATATGATATCAATCCTATTGATTAGAATGTAAACAAAGGAGAAATGATTGCAAAAAAATTAAAATAATAATCTATCTACTTTGGAAACCCACTCAAAAACAACCCAATACAAATATCAGAGTTCCTATTTGAAAATAATAATGCTACCTATCAACTTAAAGAACTCACTCAGTGCAAAAATTAAACTACCATCTCATTCCTTACTAATCACTACATTTAAATATATGAGGAATCATTATTTCAACAAAGAAATTCTAATCTTTAACTATGAGAAGCTTGTTATAGATTACCCTTATCACCCAAAGGTTTAAAACCAAACAAGGAAAATCATTCTTTCTTGACAATAAAATCACACCACTACAAGGAAAAAACCCTCTAGTGGATGTTTTTGAGGAAGCCCTTATAAAAATAGCCCAGATATCCATTTGTAGCGGAGGTCACTAGAGGAGGTTGGCGGGTGGAGGTAATTTGGATGTTTTTTTTGTGGTGCGTTTCTAATAATAACACACGTCGGTGCGCTTGATATATATGTAACGCACCGGTGCATAGTAGAGGCTAAATAAGCATTACAGAGTTATTTTTAAGTACTACGAAAACAAAGGTGCACTTCATACATACAACGCACCAGTGCATTTTATATAAAGCGCACCAACGTGTACTATATAATGGCACACTAAGACATTGTGCTCTCTGTATAAATCGGCTCGGTGCGTCGCAGTAATCCAACACACTGTAAAGAAGTGCGGTGTGCCATTGATACAACTGCCCGATGTGTCTCATAATTGCGCACATCGAAAAAGGGTTAATTTAAAAAAAATTATCAGCTGTAAAAAAAATCATTTTTACTTGTTACAGTGCTATAGAGCTCTCAAGCATCGGTGTTAGTTTTCCTTCTCTGAGGTGCCCTACCATCAGTGCACCCATTGCCCGTATTGGTTTTGTCCATTGCTCTTTATGTGGACTTCAAATTTTTCTAAACTGTGGGAAAATTTGGTTTTTAGTATTCCGTTGCAAATATACCTCATCGACGTGCAAATGTGCAGGTAATCTACTTGTTTCTCAGCAAATTAAGCTTTTAGCGGATTAATTTCTTAAATTGAGTTAAATTCACAGTTTTTTTTTGGCGCGGTGCGTTCAAGCCGTTTGGCTCGCATCATTCTTGGTGCTCCCTGTAAATTTATAGGGCACATCACAAGTGGTGTTAATGAAAACTGCACCGGGCAGTAAATGTGACAGCCCGGTGCGGTACCAAGAAAAAGTGCCATTAGGGAAATTTTGAGGTCTAAAATGGGCCTCCTAAGGAAAATGTACAATAAAAATTCACTTTATGAGAACCAATCACATTTTAGGGGATAACATCATCCCTAATGGTTGAGGTGGCATTACTTGAGTTAAATGTACTTACTACTTACATTATCAATGGTGGATAAAAAATCATGGTTAACCATGGTAGTGCTCTAGGTACTTTTAAAGTCAAAGTAAAGCACTCATAATAAATGTCATTTCACACTTTTTGAATAAAAATATATTATTGTCATTTCATATTTCTTGAAAGAAACAATGCATATCCATATACATTTATTATATTATATTATATTATTTTTATATAGTATATTAATTACATGTTATTATACAATTTAAATAATATAAATTTTAATTAATAACATATAATATAATTAAGAATTTTTAAATTTAAATTTATATTTTATTTTAAGTTATTTAAGTACAAAGGACAAATGCATTATTTGTTCAATGATAATGACTTTTTCTTGAAAAGCTCATTCTTATTTATAATCACATCAACACAAATTTTTTATTAGTTTTATTTTGGTGAAACTTTTAATTGAATTTAACTATGGTTACATGGATTGTGGTGCAAAAAGTGAATTGAAAACTCATAAATATTATTTTATCGGTTTAGCTATTATTTTATTATTTCCTTAGGAGGCCCATTTTAGACCTCAAAATTACTCTAATGACCACTTTAACAATAAAATAGTGCAGTGCATGTTGGTTGTCGGTTGCACCGATAATTTAAAATTTTAAAAAATAACACTTTATTTACGACGGTGCAGTCGTTTACCAGAACACACCGAGAATTATTTAAAAATAGACATAACGACCCAGTGCGTCCATATTACGGGAACGCACCGCCACCGCCAGTGGTAAAATATTGCCAGATGGCGGTGTGTTGTGCTATAACAACTGCCTCGGGGCTGATAGTTTGGTCAATGCACCGCACAAAAATATTTATTGAAGTAAGATTTGTTGTTTTCGTGGTGCGTGAATTTTTTTCATGCGCACCGTGGGTGGCGCGTGATAGGAAGGTATGCACCGATGGTGGTGCTTGACTGTTTTTTTGGGCGTATCGAATTTTTTTTTCTTTTTTCGATAAAATTTATATTTATATATTTGTAAATACGTTTGTTATTTTATCAAAAAAATTAGGTTTTATGTATGAAGGAGGCTGATGTATTTAATATGTGAATCATTCAACGACGTCAATAGAGAGAGGAAAGACAACAACAAGAGCAGAGGGAGGACAATTATAACATGATACAACAGTGGGAGGCATGGGAGAGGGAGATACTTTTGTACCCTCACCCTATTACGGCACCCACCCAGTTTCTCTTGAGGGAAGTAGGCCTCCTTAAGTTCTACAAGGAGGCAACATCCCTAAAGGGGAAAATTGGGTTATTAGGACTGTTGATCTACATGTGGGATGCCCACCGACAAGCTTTCCGGGTCGGTCCTGGCTAGTGGTACCAACCCACTGAGGAGAACATTTATTTTATTACTGGACTATCTAGGAGAGGGCAGGATTTTCCCCAGTTCCTAGATGTCATCGTCGGTTATCCAATAGGGAGTCAGTTGGTGTACTCCCAGAGATACATTAGGGATGATATACTTTCTCCTACATATTTTCAGCTGTCTAGTTGTCAGCTACACATTTCTTCGTTTGGTCCAAAGGAGGTTAGGTGCCTCTCACTATTACTGACGACCATTGCATATTATACCAGTGACAGGAAACACATTAGTTTCCCTCTTTTAATCTATGTTGATTATTTATTCTAGATGCCACAAATTGTTAGATGGTCTGCTGTTTTTTTGCGTCAGTTTTGTATAGAATTAGATAGATGTTGTTCTTAGGCAGATGGGAGGTTGACCTTCCCTTTTTCTTTAGAGTTATTTTGTTTATTTTTTGAGAGGTTTCCAAAGACGAGGCTTGCTTTTTTCTGCCAGCCTCATAGGGTGATGTTACATGTACATATGCAGATATGGGGCAAGATAATGCTCAAGAGGGGCCTGTCCGAGTATCTAGCCAGGATTTCAAGTGATGCATTGAAGCTGCTAGCCAGTGTTGATTATCACATGTTCGTGATGGTGCCGTGTCCTTACATGGATTTGGATTAGCGAGGGTGTACCAACATCCTCTTCACATAGGATGAGCCACCAAATGCTAGAGGTAATATTACTATTTTCTTTAAATTAATATAGTTTCATTATATTGTCTTCATTAATTAGAATAAAATTTATTCTATCACGTTCTTTAACTTATTTAATTAAATTTTTTAATGAAATTGTCTAATTATTTTTGTGTACTATATATTTTGTAGATATTGGCACATTCGTTGGGGACATGATTCCACCCCCCCCGAATGATCCTGTAGATGGTGAGGAGATGGTAGAAGCTACGGATTAGGGTGACATACCTCCTCGGGTGTAGATACCCACATGCATGTGGTATAGGGAGGACATTCGATTCAGGATGTAGTTGGGCGACCAAATGTGTAGACTCCTGGTTGATGAGGGAGTCCACCCTGCGACGATCAGAGAGATCTAGGCTGATTGTACACTCACAGAGCTCTGGAGGGACATGCCCCACAATATGATGAGCCTTTTGCATCATATTTTCGAAGCTTACAGGATACTGGCGGCTAGGAGGGATAGGCGCCATGGAGATGCGTGACATAAAAACTCATCGGATGATCACGATCACAAGGGGAGTGATCATTCTAGTACTCCAGCTCCTCATCCTTCACCTCGCACCAGAGATGAGTGTCCATTATCTAGTCCTGAGTAGGCATCTTCTGAGCAGGCACCATCTCAACATGCACCTAGTCCTTGGCAGATACCAGCTGAGCATGCACCTCTTGAGTAGGCACATCCATCTAAGTAGGCACCATCCATTGAGCAAGCACCATCTCAAGAGGAACCTCCCGAGCAAACACCGTCTGACCAGGCACTTCTGGAGCAGGCATGTCTATATGATCAGCAGGCACCATCGACTGAGCAGGCACCTTCGGTTGAGCAGGTACATCCATTTGAGCATGAGGCACTATCGACCGAGAGGCCTCGAGTACCAGTTATAGTATTGATGTAGTACCACCATATATTTGACATTTATATGTAGTTCTATTATAGTTGTATATTTTTTACATTACACACACAGACACACATACACACACACACATATATATATGGTGCATGTATTTTATGTTCATGTTGATGTACTTAATTTACATGTTGGTGTTCATCATGATGTGTATATTGTTAGGTCATGTTAGATATGTTCATTTAATGTGCTTCCAGATAGATGTGTATGTTATAGCAGTTATTTTACACGAGATGTATATTTGATGTTGGTGTTGTGATGATGTTATACAATGTTTGTGTTTTGTTAGATAATCATGATCACGTTGATTAGATGATGTTAGCAAATTTGAATGTGTATTTTAGAATATGATGTTTGTACGATGGTTATCATGATCGTGATGTTTATTTTTAATACTAAATCATGATATTTATAAAATATTATGTATTGGTAATTGTAAAATTGTGTAATTGTAATTGTAATTGTATGTGTCGTGATTGTACTTGTATGTAAAATTGTAAAATTGTAATTGTAATTGTATGTAAAATATTTGTAAAATTGTAATTGTAATTGTGTTGTGAATTGTAAAATTGAAATTGTAATCGTATGTATTGTGATGCTTCAATTTTATTAAAATTGTAAAATGTGTAAATTTGTAAAATTGTAATTGTAATTATATGTAAAATTGTAAAATTGTAATTGTATGTAAACTTGTAATTGTAATTGTATGTAAAATATTTGTAAAATTGTAATTGCAACTGTATGTATTGTCATTATTCAATTTTATTAAAATTGTAAAATTTGTAAAATTGTAAATTAATTGTCAATTTTGAACCATAATTACCATAAGTAAAATGTATACCGTATATATTGTTAAATTACCATAATTGTAAAATTGTAAATTTGTATGAATATAAATAATTGTAAAAAAATAAATCTAGATTAATATGAATTTTTGTAACATAATAAAGTTAAGAAAATAATGAAAATAAATTAATGTTTAGAATTATCATAATTTTATTATGATCTTACATACCAAAAATATTAGTATGCATTAATACATTTTTTAAAATTTTGAAGATAACACACACACACACACACACACACTTATATAGGGTGCATTTATTTAAGTAATGATATAGTGAAAAACCCTTTAAAGCAATCAAGTAGTTGTATTATTTTAGGAATTGACATAAAAAAAAACTTGATACAGTGCTTTGCTTTCGAGATCAACATAATTGAAAATTATCAAGTGAAATGATTTTAACATTAACACAATAAAAATCAATTAATTCAAAATACATATTATAATGTTTGGAAAAAAAGAGCCTTAGTTATAAGGTTAAGTCCTCTTCTTTATAAAACTCATCTTAAATAGTATAAATGATGAAATAATGCATGTACCATATCACTCTCTGTTCTCATGATCACCCTCATTATCTTCCAGCTCGCTTGGCATGATAACCCTATTGTTCTCAAAAATATATTTTGATCTAGGGTCATGTCTCAATATGAACCACCAACCCCTATCCAACACATCTGGGTAAAAAGAAACCTGGTTGTAGTGTTTGGGGAAAACATAAGGCTCCTTAGCTTCATCCCACATGTAATATTCCCAAATTTTCCACAAGATAATTGAAATATTAGAGTTCTTAATTTCCATAATCAATTAAGTAAATAAGAGGGTGGAGGGACCCAAAAATTTCAAAGATTAAATAAAATCCACTTTTGATGTGTGTATGTGGATATTTCAGATCTAGATCTACATAATGGAGTAGTGGAGCAGCTACTTAATGTAAAAGGAGTGGAGATCATGTCTCATTAATGAGAAAGATCATGGAGGTTGAAGTAGTCAACTAAGATCATGGAAGGAATCAAAAGATCATAGAGCATTCATGATGAGATGATGGAGGAGTAGTGCATTTAATTCACACATGATGAAGAGGGTGATCATTACATTCACATATGATGGATATCATAGAGAGACAACACAGTCAACATAGAGGCCTATGTCCACATGTACAACACAGTTATGAGGTGGGCCAAGGCATGGGAAGGTTCACAAACTATATAATGAAGATGAAGGCAATAGTGGAGGCAGGCTTTAGATTATTGATTTGTGATATGTTTAGATCTGGATTTGTCATTTGAGATTCCATGCACTGTTATGTTGTTTAGCTAAGTGTGTAGTGCTGTTTAGCACAGGGTGTTCCCGAGCGGGAATCCAACCTCTTTCCTTGAGTGACATCTAAGGAAGAGTGTTTTTACTACATTCATCATCAGGCATTGGTTCCATATTGTTCCTACTTTTTGCAGAACATCCATATTTAGAAATTTCACATTTCTGAAGATCAGTTTGAGAGGAGGAGGTTGTACTTCAATATTTTAGTTGAGGAACCGGTGAAGGATTCATCCTACCACCTTAAGCTTCAAGATCAGCCTTCCAGTGCTTCAGATCTATATCATGCATCATGCCAACTATTATTTATCTCTCAGCAACAACACTTCCATCAGGAATTGCACAGTCCATTCTTGTAGATCCAAGGTAGAAGGGAAGTTGCTAACATTTCATCTAGTTATCCAGTGGAGGACCATTCCTTCACATTGTATGCATTATCTCCATTAGCCTTGAGCTTCATAGCCATATTTTTCAACAGGCTAGAGAGCCTCCTTCCTTTACAGCATAGTTTTTATAAGCAGTTGGGTAGCAGAAGCTGCAATCTTCAGAGAAGGATTGAGGAGCTAGATCTTGAGCTTCTAGCTTGAGGATCTAGTGAAGGGATCAACCCTTCAAGCTTAGATATGATCTTGTGACATATTTCAGCCATCTATTTGTCAGATCTAGCTTCCGATCTGCATAACCCAACGGACTAGGGATCAAACCCCAAGAGGGTAAATTTCCAATCTCATAGATATGGAATTTCCTTTCTGGGTTATCTTGGGTTGCCATCATAGAGCCCAGATCTAGAATCTTGGCATCATCAGAGCTCCATATTTCCATAGATATGCATTTTCCTTTCAGCCAACAGCTAGATCTACATTATCTGCTGAAGGGACAATGCAGTATTTTCTTCCAGCAGCTCTCTAGTTACGCAGTTCCTACTTGGGGATGTTTGTAGGGTCATTCTAAGCCACTTCTTTGGCTATAATACCTCTATTTTTACACTGTTGTAACTGTAATCCATCTCTAATGAATAAAATGTCTTAGATTCTCTGTATATTTTGTTGTTGTCTTTAGATTTATTGTTTCAGTTCTCATATTGTGTTTGAGTAATATCACATTATCCCTTTTGGGATATTACAGTGGTATCAGAGCATGATCTTTGGCTCAGCTTGTGGACATTATTGACAACATATGAAAAACATGTAGTAGAGATCTACTATGGAGGGATTAAGTTTTGCCTCATCTTCCTTTAGATCTATGAAGGATCTCTACAAGGAGATCAATGAAACAAGAACAGGAAGGCAAGAGAAACCTCAAGAGGGTTTCAAAATGAAGAAGGTCCCAATACTTCTTTTCAACAACAAAGAAGACTGGAGAAGCAAAGAGCTTCACATTATTCCACTAGATCCACTTCCTTTGATGAGAAAGAGGACTTGTTTGAATATGATGAAGGCTTGGGGCATGAGACCCTAAGTAAATATATGTTTGAATACAAGTCACAGCCTAGAGCTTTGAAGGAGAATCTCTCTCTCTAACTTTTTTTTCAAATCAAAGAAGAAAGGAGATCCAGAAGCAACAATAGAAGAAAGAGGCATAGATTCTTCTTGCCTACATTTGATGGATCTTCCACAAGCACATTGAGGGCTTGGAGGGAAGAATTATTTACATTCTTTCTGAAATATCCTATGTCAGAAAGCGAGGTTGTGGATTTTGCATCGCTGCACCTAGAGGGCGAAGAAAGAAATTGGTGGTTCAGTCATGTATCACACATGGAAGTGTCTGCTTATGTAGATTTTATGCAAAGACTGAAGAAGAATTATGGTAGGAAGAAACCAGAGACATCTCACAAAGTGACATCTCCCATCATCAAGGAGATATCACATAGAGATCTAAAAGAAGATGTCATCACTATCACTCAAGAGGAGGAGCCTCTACCACCACCAGCTGTAGATGTGCTTACATCAAGAGGAGGATCACTTGCATTTGGATCCCCATGCATTAGTCATGAGATGCATGATGAGGAGGAGACAAATACCAACGTTGGTACACTTATATAATAGCAACCATCACTCTTACCAGTAGTTAGAGGGACTATTGTTCCGGTTGGAGGAACTCTTGTGGTCTTGCAAGAGGTTCCCACATATCAGTTGATCCAAGGTATGCAACCACTTTCATCTCATATTGTTTCAGTTCCTCTTATTGAAACTTATGGGGACATGCCATCAGGGCTAATGCATGACCAAGGGTTAGAACAAGATGTTGATTTGGAGTAGCATTATATCACTACACAGAGGACCCTTGATCTAATCAAGGAGGAGATGAAAAACTATCCCAGTTTGTCATTGTTGAGCTACATTCAACCCTTTGAGTTGAAGTGTAGAATTTCAGAAGGTGGGATGAGTATGATCCTATGTACAATGGCTGCTTATGAGATCAACATTGTGCCTTGCTTTGAGACAACACATGTTTTACCTTGCAGATCTATAATGCTGTTAATGAGCAACACTGAGAAGAAGAGGACCCATTACTTATGGGAGAAATCAAATGGAAGCTTCATTCATGAAACAACAAAGAAGAAGATGATAGATGGTAGACATCTTGAGATGGGCAATCTTCCCCCCCTTCAAGATGACTCTTTCTTAATGAGAATCTCACAACTCAAAGAGAAACTTATACCTGCAGCAGATCCATAACCTTATTGGTTTTGGAGGGCCATTGATGAGAATAAGATATCATGGAGATGTATCATTGGAGGTGCACTCCAACATACCATGGAGTGCAAAGTTCTTCAACAGTTTGAGGAGGTTCGTGTCCTACAATGGGAGGATACCAAGTTTTTGCAAAATGAGATCCATCATCCTCATTGGGATGAATGGTTGATGATGTGGAGCAAGGGGTTGCCAAACCACTTGCAGATCTATGAGATAGGCCAGCAAGAAACATGGTTGCGCTGGTTGCTTTTGGGTGAATATGGTTACCACCCAATGAATCACATTTTTTTGATTCATGCCTTGCACATCACTGGAAGAATGCAAAATAAAAAGGCATGGTTACTTTGGTTGTTGATGAGAGAGTTTGGAAATTTCATGATATATCTTATGTCCATATATTTACTCTTGTTTGGGATATGCCTCATGTATTTACATGTACTTTTGTTTGGGATGTATCTCATGTTCATGTATGTACTTGGGTTTGGGAGAAAGCATAACTCTCACATGATGTGGCATAAGGGAGCTTGTTTATATTATGTTGATGAGACATCTCACATGTCCGTTACTATATTGTTGTTCCATGACTTGCATCATGATGATGTAAGGAGGCAACAAGAGATATTGTTGCTTTGGTTACATTTGGGAGAGTATGGATTGAATTCTTCCCATACATTGCATGAAATTGATGGAGGATGGAAACATGAGGCCTTACAACGTTGGCTTCTATTGGGGGATTATGGTAATTTTACATGGTATGATGATGATGTGTTTGGGCATCAATATGCCTTATGGAGGTGGCTTCTCTTGAGAGAATATGGACACTACATTTGGTACAATGATGATGTGGTGTGGCAGCAAGAGGCATTGCTGCATGGCTTCTATTGAGAGAGTATGGCTCTCATATCTATATTGATGCAGATTTGGCATGGAAATAAGAAGCATTGTTGCGGTGGCATCTTTTTAAAGAGTATGGCTCTCTTTTTTGTTTTCATGATGATCTAGCATGGCAGCATAAGGCTTTGTTGCGTTGGTTGTTATTGGGAGAATATGGTTTGATATTGTTCATGATCATCCATGTCTCTGCTTCTTATTTTTCACTATTTTGATGTTATGTTTGATTTCTACATGGCCAACATGGCTAATGATGTGAGCATTGATAGATGCAATCTACTCTATGTATCATGGGTTGGAGAGATAGTTCATGAGTTTGGATTTTCCACTTTGGGAAGAAACCACTTCATTTTATGTATATCATGTGTAGAGGATATATTTTTTCATCATATGGTTGACACTTGGAGAATCATTGATGAGGATGGGTATCTAACTTTTCAGTTGGAAGCCATTCTAGATAGAATCATTGATGAGGATGGGTATCTAACTTTTCAGTTGAAAGCCATTCTAGATATTCTAGAGAGGCACCTTTCGAGTTGAACATGCATGACACATTGTGACATATGGGAAGACCTTCCATATGAGGATGCCATTTTGAGGGAGGATGTTGCTGTAGCATCCTCTTTTGCAGTTGCTTGAGATCAAGAAACATTTTTCTGGGGAGGACTGTAATATTCCCAATTTTTCCACAAGATAATCGGAATATTAGAGTTCTTAATTTCCATAGTTAATCAAGTAAATAAGAGGGTGGAGGGACCCAAAAACCTCAAAGATAAATAAAATCCACTTTTTATGTGTGTATGTGGATATTTCAGATCTAGATCTACATAATGGAGTAGTGGAGCAACTACTTAATGTAAAAGGAGTGGAGATCATGTCTCATTAATGAGAAAGATCATGATGAGATGATGGAGGGGTAGTGCATTTAATGCACACATGATGGAGGGGGTGATCATTACATTCACACATGATGGAGATCATGAGAGACAATGCAGTCAACTTAGAAGCCTATGCCCGCATGTACAGCACAATTATGAGGTAGGCCAAGGCATGGGAAGGTTCAAAAACTATATGAAGATGAAGGAAACATTGGAGGCAGGCTTTAGATTATTGATTTGTGATCTGTTTAGATCTGGATTTGTCATTTGACATTCCATGCACTCTTATGCTTTTTAGCTAAGTGTGCAGTGTTGTTTAGCATAGGGTGTTCCCGAGCAAGAATCCCACCTCTTTCCTTGAGTGACCTCTAAGGAAGAGTGTTTGTACTACATTCATCATCAGGCATTGGTGCCATATTGTTCCTAATTTTTGTAGAACATCCATATTCAGGAATTTCACATTTTTGAAGATCAATTTGAGAGGAGGAGGTTGTCCTTCAATATTTCAGTTGAGGAACCGGTGAAGGATTCATCCTATCACCTTGAGCTTCAAGATCAACCTTATAGTGCATCAAATATATATCAGGAATAAGGCCAACTATTATTTATCTCTCAAAAACAACACTTCGATAAGGAATTGCGCAGTCCATTCTTGTAGATCCAAGGGAGAAGGGAAGTTGCTAGCATTTCAGCTAGTAATCCAATGGAGGACCATTCAAGCTTAGATATGATCTTGTGACATATTTCAGCCATCTATTTGTTAGATCTAGCTTCCGATCTGAAAACCTAGCAGACCAGGGATCAAACCCCAAGAGGGTAAATTTCCAATCTCATAGATCTGGAATTTCCTTTCTAGGTTATCTTGGGTTGCCATCATAGAGCAAAGATCTAGAATATTGGCATCATAAGAGCTCTAGATTTCCATAGATATACATTTTCCTTTCAGCCAACAACTATATCTACATTATCTGCTAAAGGGACAATGCAGTATTTGCTTCCAACAGCTCTCCAATTACGCAGTGCCTACTTGGGCATGTTTGCAGGGTCATTCTAAGCCACTTCTTTGGCTAGAGTACCTCTATTTTTACATTGTTGTAACTATAATCCATCTCCAATGAATAAAATGGCTTAGCTTGTCTATATATTTTGTTTTTGTCTTTAGATTTATTGTTTATCTTGCTACAATTCTCATATTGTGTTTGAGTATGACTGCATTCTCCTTTTTGGGATATTACACCACATCTTTCTAGAGTTGATACATATCAGCCTACTATCGCAATATTCCTTTACATTATTTTGATCAAAGGTGTTCCACCACTTGCACCTAAAAATAACACATTGGAAGGAAGAGAAGTCCACTTCAATGATCTCTTGTATCTTTCAGACGTAACCTAACGTCCCTCGTACTAGGTTTTGATCATGGTGGCTAGCTCGACTAGATTGATCGGACTCAACTTCCACTCCATAGTCTTGTATCATGTGTACATCATCGGAATTTTATGTGTGCAAATGGTGTCCATATGCCCACATAGATGGGAACAAATTCACCTATAAAAAATTTAAAAATTCATAGTGTCACGTGTCTAATAACCCACCAGTTAAAATATAAAAATATAGATGTTACATTTCAAAGGTGCATTATTAATTGTAAAATGTACATAAATAGATTATTATTGGGTTTTTGCACCCAATCCCTATGTTTAGTGCATTCTCTTCAGCAAAATAAACAATAAATTTTGGTGTACATACCTAAAAGTAATTTCAGTGCCATAAAAAAGGAGTTATTGTTATCAGTGCTAATGTATTGTTAACCGCACCGGTGTAGTTTTAATACCAGACACATTGGTGCTGTTAGTTAATAAACGAATCAAATATTTAGAAAAAAAAAAGTGCAACTTTAATTTTTGAAGTGAAAAAAATGCGGTAAACTGAAAAATTAGCGGCATATGATTTTTAGAAATCTAATTTCATAAAAAATTCTTTAAATAGTAAAAACTATTCATTATTTCATTATTTTTTCAAAAAAATTCAGTGAGGGATTTGCACGAGAGACATACCTGGAGCAAGAGAGCATTGTGGAGCAGCAAAATACTTTCGAACAACAACACTATTTAGAGAACCAGAATTTGAAACATCTGGTGAATCACACAAAAGCCCTATAGTATAGTAAAAATGTTAAATTTTACTGTAATAATTGTTTTTTTTATAGTTTTTGTTAGATTTAATAAATGCATGGTAAGAATTTTAAATTTTACTTTGCATTTTACTAATAAAATCATTTAAAATCTCTATTCCTATTTACTTTTAATTAAAATTAAGAAAAAAAACAAAAAAATCCATTCTTACGTTAAACCCTTGCTTCTTCTTGTTTATGTGACTTCGCAATTAGGGCTTTTCATTTTAGATTTATAGGGTTTGTATTACTATATATATAGGCGTATGACATATAACCCGTGTGGCCACTTGCAGAGTCGGATCCCAATCCCTGTCGACCCTTGCACAGTTTAAAATAGCGCACCGATGCACGATTTTAGTATAACGCATCGGACGCATATTGACAAAAACACTGTTTGATAAAATCAAATTTTAATTAATTTATGTTTATGTTAATTAGTGCTCTGGTATTAATGTAATTCCCCTGGTATCCTGTTGAAAAAGAGCACCGTATAGTGTTTCTACTATATTGGCAGTGTGTTTATAAGAACCTACTGCATCGTTTTCGATTCTTAAGTTGCGAAAGTCGCACCAAGCATTTAATTTAGATAGACTCACCGTTTTGTTGATTTTTTTTAACCTGAAAACTATGTGATTTATTTATAAAATATATTAATTAATGGTACGGGTTTTATATTGATAAAGAAATGATTGACAAGAGTTCAAGTAACAAAAATACTGATAACACATCGAGAAAAGAAAAAAAGGAAAATTCTTTGTAAATAATTTACAAAAATTATTATTTTTGAACTATATTTAAGTTTAACTAATATGTATTATTTAGTGTGTATCATGTAGAGCCACAAAATGATGAAGCTCGATAAGGTTATTTCTTATCTAAGACCAGAAGAGTGTAAAAGCTTGATGGAAAAATTGCAAAAGGATGAATCAGGTGAATGAAAAATATTGTCGATCCAATATGAGTTTATTTTTTGAATTTTCATTAATAATATACTTAAAAATAGTAGATAAAATGTTTCAAACAATCTATTAATTTAGATATGTTTAATTTTCTACATGGACCAACAATGAAGAAAATGAATGTTGTTCTAAGAAAATAAAAAAACAGAACATGCAAATGAAAATGAATTTCTCCTTAGCTCATCTGGAGTGGTGCTGGAGGTTAACAAAAGAGGAATTTTTTTTACAAAACATTGAGGAATCTAGTGGAATGGATGTATAGCCGTTCTTTCCACTTACAATACAAAAATCAATCCAATGATTCCAAGAACCAAATTTTATTTAAACTACAAGAAGAGTTTCCAGAGAATTAGTGAATGAGACATGTGAGACTTTTAATAGCAAAAACGTACAACAACAAAAAAGAAGGATTGAAAAAGTAATATTCCCTTAAATGTTTTTCTATAATTATATGTATATATTACTACAAAAAAATAATTTATAAATATCACTTTTGTTGCATTTAGTTTTCATATATCAATATAAAAATTAAATATTTTATTGTGATGTCACTTTTTCAGGAAGATTATGAAAATCTCAAAGGCTGAACAAGCTGATATCATAAATATGTCAGTAGGAATGTCCAAAAAGGTGTACAAGGAGATGGTCAAAGAAATGGACATAATTGCATCGCACGAGGAGCCATCTTAACAACAACGTGCTTCAAATGTAATATGTAATCATTGAATTTCTCGATTAGGTACAATAAATAAATAATTTAGCATTAAATATTAATTTTCAAGTATTTTATTGCAGAAAAGAAAACACATAAAACATGATGACAAGGAATAAAATGGTTGATATCTAAGCTTGTGAGTAATTGTTACTTCCTTATAACAACTTAACTAGATTTCATTTTTGTATATTTTAAGTTGTTTTACAATAATCATAATTGAATGTCTTCAAACAGGTCCTAACATACAAAGAAGAACCATCAGAAGAATTGATTGACATTGGGTCAAATATGGGTTGTGAGTATATGTTGGCATATCATAAATTAATTGTGGAATTCGTAAGTATGTATCTTGTCTTACTTAGCTCCGTCTATAAATAATAGAACAAAAACATATTTTAAATTTTATCTATGATTTGTTATGGGGTATAAAAATTGCAGGAAACGAAGTATGGAACCGCGCCAACAAATGAATTGTGGAAAGAAGGCATGAAATTTGGTTTTGAAAGAATGTGTATAGTTCACGAGTCAATTATTGATATGGTACATTTCTTTTTTATTTACATTGATGTATATTATTTAATATTGCAATTTTCATTATTCTCATGAATGTAGAGACACTCATTACACTTTATTTTTATGTTTGTAGATGGAAATTGAAGAAGAAGAAAACAATCAACACAATAAAAAAAAACATTCCTTCAAATAACCCAAGTCATGAAAGCAGCTCGAGCAGTGACAACATTTCCAGCGAAGAATGATGGTCAATATGTTTGGATATCAAAGCAAGGCGTTGTATTTTTTGAAATATTTGTATGTTAAATTAGACATTTTGTTTAATGTAATGGTGATAGTGTCCCAATTGAAAGGAAAAAGGATACCAATAACTATCCCATTTTGTATGACAAAGAGTGTACTATTCATATATATATAAAATAAAATACGTTTTAATTTATTCTATTGCATTCTTCGTTGTCGCTGTGAAATGTTACACCACTGATCCGGGTTTCTTCAGTGCCAGATTTATCCATGATCTTTTAATTCTGTGATGTGGTTAGAATTGCATTGAAAATACCATTAAAAGAACACATGAATTATTTAAGAAAGAGGAAACAAGACAACAATCAACAACATAATAACACAAGACGTTGATAATAGAGTTCATCTAGTGTGGGCTACGTCTCCGAGCCTGGTGTCAAAATGGGGTAGGTTGCTTCATATAGTGCTAGAAATGGTGATGATGTGCATGGAATATGTTTTCTTTCATAAAATGATATATTCCCTCAACATGTGCGGCTTGTCTCTCCATGAGACGTTTCGCTATAGGAACTCTCACTCACAATAGGCCTCCTATCAACATGAAATAATATCACAGAAGGTGATGATGAGGATCCATTCAGCGAGGTTTCATAGGGATCATAAAAATCCATGGCGAATACATCTCACATGAAGTAGAAACATATATCCCGCAACATACATCAAGAAAGTATCTAAAAAAAACATATTACATCTCACAACAAATGATAAAAGAGGCACATGATATCAATACTGCATACACCTCGATCCCTGAAGTTGGTTGTAGAAGTGGATGCTCAACTGTTGAATCTGGCTGCACCGTCGAATTCATGGCATCGAGAGGCATAAGATCGACTATCCACACTTGAGAATCTGACACCATCACTCCAATCTGGAAAATGGCCAAAAAATGGGAAGCTCTGCTACTGAAATAGACATCGCCATTTGATTCTTGTCGTTGAGAGGTGTAAAATTGACATAAATTTTGTCCAATTCTGACTCTAGAAATTTCTGGACATCAATGAATACTTTTGATGCCCTCAAGATTCCTTGGGTCATGGTTCCATCGTCTCCATGACCTGTCGTTCCGCACCTGCAAATAAAAAAATATATTTGTTGAAAAATGCACCAGTCTACTCCTCCGGGCGCATTGAGAAACATGGTTCTTATATAATTTTTGAGGTGAAATTAACGTGGGCCGGTGGCGCATTGGTAGCAACCACCGACGGAGTTTGTTGGGGGTTGCGGAGGGTGCAGGTTCGAAACCCAACCCAACCCATTTTAAACTTGCGTTGATATTTATTTTTGGTAAATGTTTGGGGGACCGCTCACTTGGGGGCCGACGACGTGGGCCGGGTGGGTTCGAACTCCGCAGGTCCCGTTTCCCATGCTGCCTTCGGCAGTTAATATTGGTGTAATATATGGTGGGGCATGGGCCTGGTCCACTGGAGGTGACCCGCCCACTGCCCATATTTTGGTTTATACTATGGGGTTTGGCGGGGGTCATGGCCCGCTGACCCAAAATATTTTAATATATTGTGACTATGTCGGGGGTGGCAGCCTGCCACCCCTATTTTTATATTTTTTTTTTCATTTTTTTTTTAACTAAATGTTTATTTTTTACTTTAACGAAAATAAGGGTCATTGGGCATTTTAACTAGGCCACAATTTCACCTATTTTCGGAAGCTAAGTTCCCTGTTGGTTGATGGTGAATTTTTGGGACACTTAATCCTGGCCCAAGTCCAACTTTGACCAAAAATTTGACTTCCTCTAACTCCTTCATATGGGCTCAGATTGGAGATTTGTTCACATCGTTGGAATCAGGGTGACGAGCACTTCAATCTGAACCTGGTTCGAGAGCAATCCAACCACTTTGAATTTTGACCATTTCTGAGCCCTCTTGGTCTCCTTAGGGTGTCTGGAGCCACCTGGATCAATCCTCCCCACTGAGAAGATTTTGGTCCACCAAAAGCATATCTGTAGCTGATTTGTGCCTTGTCTACACCACAAGTGTCTTGAAAGGTCACCCTTCATTCTCCTTCACCTTTGTTCTTCGGAGCCATAAGCGATGAGTCGACACCTGCATCCTCTGAAAACCTATAGTACATTCTTCTTACAAATTGCATGCTCAATTACATGACCAACTATGACCCAAGCATCCCATACTTTCCACGAGTTTATAACTCATACTTGGTGGTCAAGCTTACATTAAAATGGAACTAATACCCTAGCTATCAATACAAGGCCAAAACATCATTTTTGCTTCACAAGTGATGGAAAACACATAATCACTTTTACATTTTAACATGTAACACATGATTTAAAAAATAAGGCCATGACACACTACCACAAATAGAAAAACCATCTCTCACTTATCAAAGTGAATGGGTCATCTCTCAGTGGCGCATTTGCTTGTTGAAACACTATTCCAACTAGTTCCTGCACTGACGCTTTGCCCTTAAGGCATTGCTCTGTATGGAGCCTCCAACATGTGGCTCTTTGATGTCCAATTCTGTCACAATGACTGCAATGAGTCTTCTTCCTCCAAACGCACTTTAGCCTCTTGTTTTCCTGTGATGGAGAAGGCCTTTCACACCTCATCCTCTTTCGTGTTTCCATTATTTTCCAGCACTCAGCAAAGACATGGTTATGTAATCCACAAAAACTACATGTTTTTTGATGCCCTGATTTATGTTCATTTTTAGCGACATGCTTGTAATCATAATGAACACTAGAATACCAAGACTTGTTATACCTTGCTTGTTGGTCTCTGGTGCAATCATGGTGATAAGAGCTTGCCTCAGCTCTTTCTCTGCAATGTGCATTGTAGGATGATGGTGAAGTGTTCCCATCATTCCCTTTCCCCAATGGTTTCAACCATGTATTGGAAGCTTTTGACACCTTTGAGCACTGTCCTTCCATGTATCCCAAACCTGTGAATCGAGGTCTCTGCACAACCTCCAATGGATGAGTTATTCCTTGGCCATTAACACCAAGTCCTCCTCCTTTGTACCCCATTTTGGTAAGGAGTCTCATGCTTGTTCCTGTAATGAGTATCTCCACATTTCAAAAAAGAATAATAGCTTGTGAAGATGAAACTGAAGGGAAATAAATATTTTTTACCTAAACTGTTTAATCAGAAACATGTGATGATGACTTCTTTAAGCCTTTGCTGCACTTCAATTCCTCCAAAGCCTCTTCCACGAATCACAACTGAAGCTGCAATCTCTACTTCTCCTCTTTCTCTTGTCGTAGTAGCCTCCTTAATTCAACATTCTCTTCCCGAAGAATCTGGTTGATCTCCTCATTCGAATGATGAGAAGACGATGAAAGTGATGAAGAAGATGCATAAGGATTGGAAGATGTGGATGAAGCATTGTTCTTTCTTTATCCTCTTCCTCTATTCTCTTCTCATAAGTGTCATACATTATGTCCACCATTTTGGAAATCCTCAACATGGCCTCATACATGTATTTTTCATCCTCCATTGCTACATGTTCAATCGTTGTTCACGCTTGCAATTCATATCAACAAGAAGACCACTCTAATACCATCTTGATCTGGGTTTCTTTAGTGCTGGATTTACCCATGATATTTTACTTCTGTGATGTGGTAAGAATTGCACTGAAAAGAGCACTAAAAGAACACATATGCATGCTTTAAGCAAGAGGAAACAAGACAAAAATCAACAACATAAGAACATGAGACACTGATAACGGAGTTCACCTAGTATGGGCTATGTCTCCGGGCCCAATGTCAAAATGGGGTAGGCCGTTTCATATAGTGTTGGAAATGGTAATGATGTACATGGATGATGTTTTCTATCATACAAGGATATATGCCGTCAACATGAGTGGCTTGTCTCTCGACGAGATGTTCCGCTACAGGAAATATCACTCATAATATGCCTCCTATCAACATGACATAATATCACACAAGGTGACGATGAGGATCCATTCAACAAGGTGGGATCATAACAATCCATGGCGAATACATCTCACATGAAGCAGAAACATAGATCCTGCAACATACATCAAGCAAGGGTCTAAAAAAGAACATATTACATCTCACAACAAATGATAAAAGAGGCACATGATATCAATACATATATACCTCAACCATGAAGTTGCCTGAAGAAGTGGATGCTCAACTATTGAATTTGGCTACACCATCGAATTCGTGGCATCGAGAGGCATAAAATCGGCTATCCACACTTGAGAATCTGACACCTTCACTCCAATCTGGAAAATGGCCAAAAAATGGGAAGCTCTTCTACTGAAACGGATATTTCCATTAGATTCCTGTTGCCGAGAGGTGTAAAATCAACATAAATTTTGTCCAATTCTGACTCTGGAAAGTTCTGGACATCAAGGAATATTTTTGATGGCCTAGGGCATGGTTCCACCATCTCCATGGCTCGTGGTTCCACACTTGAAAATAAAAAATATATTTTTTGAAAAACACACTGGTTTGCTCCTCCAGGTGCACTGCGAGATTAGGTTCTTATATAATTTTTGAGGCAGAATTAACAAGAGGTGGGTCGATGGCGCATTGGTAGCAACCACCAACAGAGTTCATTCGGGGTTGCAGATGGTGCGGGTTCAAGACCCAACCTGACCCCTTTTAAACTTGTGTTGTTATTTATTTTTGGTAAAAAATTTTGGGATCGCCCACTCGAGGGCCGGCCATGTGGGCTGGGCAAGTTCGACCCTCGCTGGTCCTATTTTCCATGCTACCTCCGGTGGTTAATATTGGTGTAATATATGGTGGGTCATGGGCTGGGTCCACTGGTGGTGGCTCGCCCACTTCCCATATGGTGGTTTATACCATGGGGTTCCATGAGGGCCACAGCCCGTCGACCCAAAATATTTTAATATATTGTGACTATGTCGAGGGTGGTAGCCCACCACCCCTATTTTTATATATATATTTTTAACTAAATGTTTGTTTTTTAATTTAGCGAAAAATAAAGGTCATTGGGCATTTTAACTAGGCCACAATTTTACCTGTTTTCGGGATCTAAGTTCCCTGTCGGTTGACGGTGAATTTGTAGGACACTTAATCCTAGCCCAAGTCCAACTTTGACCAAAATTTTGAATTGATCTAACTCCTCCATACAGGCTCAGATCTGAGATCCATTCACACCATTGGAATCAGGATGACGAACACTTTAATATGAACCTGGTTCAAGAGCAATAAGACCACTTTTAATTTTTACCATTTCTGAGCCCTCTTAGTCTCTTGAGGGTGTCTAGAGCCACTTGGATCAACCACCGATTAAATATATGGATGATTAAATATTATAATGAATAGACGTGAAATATGATGATATGATGTAAAAAATTCATCCAAACATCACATTCAAATGCACTAATAAAAATTTAATTGATATGAATACTAATATAAGATATGTGTCGACTTTTGATGAATAATGAATTAAAAAAATCACAATAATTGCACTGTCACACGTCGATGTTTCTAAAAAATAGAAAATGAACACTAGTGCGTGTGAATGATATTACGCACTGGTGCTTGTGTATGATACTGTGCACCGGTGTGTTTCTACGACCTGTGAGCAACGCACCAAATACCAATGCCAATTAGAATGCTCGGTGTGTTTTTACACCTTAACGAGTGCTGGTGCATGCACCTTATATTGGCCTTGTGCGTATTTTTTGGTGCCACGCATCGAGACGTTGCTAAACGCACCGAGGCTTCCGAAATTTGTTGTCCATCCCGGTGGTTGGTATGTTTACAATACCAGTGCGTACAGGTTAAAACAAATTGGTGCGTTCAAACATGAAGCGCGCACCGATAAGAAATGCATCCGTAAAAACCTCTGACCGCCCAGTTTTTTTTAGTTGTGTTGAATTTTTGTCAGAAGCTCCATCAAAACCTCCGTTACCAAAAACATATGTTGTAGAAAATGTTTTTTTGACAATTTTGGCCAATTTTATAACACTAAAAACCTTCTTTATAACCTCCTCTAGAGGGTCTTTTCCTTGTAGTGCACCATCATATTAATTACGAAATGTTATGAATACCTAAAAAATTAAACTATGAAAAATGATGGCAAAATTAATCACACTCTAATGCTTATAAAATCCTAATTGAAAATATGACCAATAATCCTAAATTCCGGGTCACACACAAATATATTGCTTTAAACCTCAAATTCATACTCATTCCCACATCAACTATATTCAATGCAAAAACTTGAAATTTGATTTTGTACTTAACACACATAAAACTTAATGCAAAATACGATTATGTACTTAATGCACAAAAAAATTATAGTAATGCACACAATTTTTCAATCATGATTCAATCCTTCTCTCAATGCATTAGATCTGCAATCAAACGAATGTAAAACTAAATGACCTTGAGCATTTGAGAAACGAGTATAGAGCTATAAGATTCAAAATAGAAACTCAATTTAGATTTATAAAACAAAGTGGAAGCTTAAGTATGGAATCGAAATAAGAATTCAGAAATTTAAGTAATTACACTGCTAAATAATCAATTAAACACAAATATAAGATCTATGCTGGTTGAAAAACTTGTTTCCAGGTGTGGTGGATCCTTGCCACTCCTGGAGAAAGTTAGATTAACTCAATGCTATTAAAAAATCAAATTCCATAAGACTTACAGTGATCCAGGAGGATCTTGATCATTCCAGTTCAGCAGAAAAGTCCAAGTCAACTCTAGCAGTTCAATGTCCAGTTTAGTTTCCAAATCCACAGTTTCATCAATTCGCCAGTGAAAAATTCCTTCAGTATCATAATTCAGTGTCAGGTTGATGGTTTGTAAAGGTTTAAGATTCATGGGATGATCGTCATGTGTGTGTCGAGAAGGTGAATTTTTGGGCTAAAATGATGATGTAATATCCTAAGTACTAAGACCTAATCCTAAGGTCTAATCCTAGTACTAAGGATCTAAGCATTATGTTAAAATCCCTAAGTCTATCTCCTAAGGCATTAAAAACTATCTCTAAAACTAAGTGATTGCCTAAGTTCTAAACCATATGTCAAACCCTAAAACATATGTCAAAAACCTACAACTAAAAATTCTATGGTGTAACACCTAAGACCTAATCTTAAGCCCAAGTGATCAACTAAGTCCTAAACTTTGTAAAATCCCTAGGACAAATTCAAAACCATATTAAAAACTATATCATATACCTTTATCCTAAGGTTTAAGGGTATAAAATTTGGGGTCATGAAATGGGTTGAAAACATTACATAAACCTTTAAATGTTAAGGTTCGGGTCATTAAATGATGATTTAATTTAATAAAACCATATAATAAGCCCACAACGCTTGTTAAAATCGCATGGTTAACTAGACTGCGTCAGAGCTACATGTAAACAGCTCTGACTTAAACCACAGGCATTAACCGTCTCAACAAACTGTGTCGGAGTTTTAATAGGGTGGAATCTGGTGGTGAAATCCGCGGAAGTTTCCATGTGAACGGGCTTATAGACCGCAACAGATAACGGTTACTAGAACCGTCAGGATAAAGCCTTAACCACAGGTCAAAACCCGCCTTATCACACATAGCAATTTTAATACTTCGCCTAGTTAGCTAGCTCTATGGCTAAGAATTATAATATATGGTTTAAATATGGGTTTTCAAATTTATTTCAGCGCTAAGGATTGGGGACCTTATCACTAGGTTTTAGTTAAATGATAGGATTCGACCCTTTATCACTTAAAATCTTCAACCAAATCCTAAATGAGGAAAATGGAGGTTCGATGCAGCCTATTTAAGCCATGGAAATTTTCATAAAGTTCATCCTTGGATTTTTGTGAAGACATTGAGTTTTTGGAGATTAGTTTCAGCAGGTTAGAGGCGATTTTGATTGTAGCATTGCTCAGCTGTTGGTGGTCGGAATTGAGCACAGAGATAGGCGTCGGAAAGGCGAAGAAGAGTAATTTTTGTTTACAGGGTTCAGAAGTGCCTGTGAGCACAGTCATTCTATTCCATTTCAGTGTAAATATTCTTCAAGATCAATCCTAATAAAAATATATGCCCACTTAAAAGTGGACTCGGAGATGTAGTCCAGGAGGGATGAACTCCGTCATCAAATTGTTTGCCTCTTATTCTCTCTGATTATTGTTGTTATTTAATTCATTTATGTTGCTGATTTATGTCATTTTTCATTAAAGCATACTTCAGTTAACAGTCATTCTAAAGGACAAACTAATCAAACTGCTTAAGCACTTTATTCGATCAGTTACAGATCATTTTTGGTATTAGAGCAGGTTGTGCTTGTAGTTTGTTTGTCAGTGGATGTTAAACAGGTTGAGATTGCAACGTGGCAAAGGAAATCTTGAGGAATTCGATCCAGATATCGGAAAGTGGAAAGTCAATCATCAATCAACGATGACAGGGACTGAGACCGTTCAAACTCCTGAAGCTACTGAAAATAAACCCATGGATGAGAATCAAATCCAGCAAATGTTGGCAGAATTATATGAAGACAAGAAGACAAAAGATGCAGCCTCATCATCGAAGGCATAAAATAAGGACAAGGGTAAAGGAAAGGCAGATAAATCTCCTTCTCCTCCGTCATCTCCATCATCTTCTTCTTCCTCTTCTACTTCTAGTTCTGAATCAGAAAAAGAAAAGAAACATAAGAATCCAATTTTGAAACTTGATGTTAAGTTCGAATTACCTGTGTATGTGATCCAAGTGGATATTGGTGGTCACCCGCCTATTCCACTTGGGGCTCCACCATTGTCTATTTCAGTTTTTCAGTTTCGGCACAATTTACTATTTTTAGCAGTTTTTCGGGTCCTCAACTTCCGGAGCCGTTTTGAGGCCCTACACGACGTTTTTTGGGAAAATGGAGAGCAACATGGGTCCATGGACTAATGTTGCTCGTTCCAAATTTTTAGTCCTCGGATAGATCTTTCTAACGAGGTATGGTACACGTCAAACGAAGATTGTATGCCAAAGTTACGCCCCTGGGAAGTTGAAACACCAATTTACCCAAACGGGGCCCATAGTTTTGGCGCTTCATCTCCTAGGGTTAGGGTTTTGGCTGTTTAGGATTTCCCATTGTTTCTAAATGATAAATAGGCCCTTGAGCCTCATTTTAACTCAGTTCAGAGGCCTGTAGCGGCCACATCTCTTCTCAGAGATAGCTACCAGTGCCCTAGCTAGTTTTATTTCCATTATGTCTGTAAGCAAATTTCAGTTCTTTGATATTAATGAAATGAAGTGTTATTTCCGCTGCATCTCTGTATTTATGATTATATGTTTATTCTGTTGCGTTCCTGCATAAATCCGGATCAGTGGTATCAGAGCGGTCTGCTTTTTCTCGATCCTTCTTTGCATGTCCCCAACGAGGTCGGGGTATAAGGAGCTAAGGCTATCAAAATATTGCTCGAAGAGGCCCTCGAAAAACAAAGGAACGCGATGATGGATAGCTTTGCTCAGATCCTTCAACGGCTGCCCACCGGCGGCGCATCTGCATCCAGTAGCCACTCTGGAGTTGCGACTCCCTTTAAAATACAAGTAAATTTTGACATTCCCATATTTGAGGGTCAAATAGACGCAGATGCCGTAGATAGATGGTTGAATCTATTAGAAGGATATTTCTCTGTTCATGACTTTTCAGACCGGGAGAAGATTATTTTTGCACTCCTCAAAGCTACCCCCATGTTAAGGACTGGTGGGAAACCTACTGTGAGAACAAGGACCAGACAGAACCCTCTCTATTCTCGGCCGTACCAACTTGGAATTATTTCCGAGACGCCGTCAAGGAACAGTACTATCCCGTGGGGAGCTATGAGGACAAGTACATACAATGGACCACGCTGCGACAACAAAGGGATCAAGATGTGCATGAGGTGACGAATCTGTTCCATACCCTGCGCACAAAGTTGGGTATCAAAGATTCAGAGAAACATCTAGTGCTAAAGTATCGCAGTTGTCTACACAAATACATTCAGGAGGAAATGGAGTTCCTTGACATCTCCTCGCTTGGTACGGCATACCGGTATGCTGCCAAGATTGAGCAGAAATTCAAGTAGAAGAAGCGAGACTTTGGATCTGCGAATCAAAAGCAAGGGAAAGGTGCTTCCAAACCGCAGAACAAAGGACCGAGCCAAGGCATGGCGGCTAAAGACAACTCATCGAAGCCACAAGAAAAGAACAGCACCGCAAAGCCAAAGAAGGACAGGGGAAAGTGGTGTGAGTTCCATAAGAGCTCCACTCACAACACAAGTGAGTGTCGGGCCAAGCAGTCGCTAGTGGCCGAGATGAGGGCTTCTGAGTCAGATGCATGCTCTGACTCCGAATCAGAACCTGAAAAGGGGAATGAAAAAGGGAAAGAGATTATTGATGCGGAGCCCAACGCCACTGTTGCCACTACAAAGGTCCAGAAGGAGGAACCGGAAGATCCAGAGGAGGAGGAACGTCTCTTCCACTCCCAGGTGTGGGTAAAGGGCTCCCCTGTACAGTTCATTGTCGACAATGGGAGCCAAAAGAACCTCATTTCAGCAGACGCCGTGAAGCGGTTGGGCTTGCCGACCACAGCTCACCCACATCCATACACCATCGGGTGGCTTCACCAAGGACGAGATCTCCGCGTTAGCCAGCAGTGCCGCCTTCCCTATAGCATCAAACCCTTCGCGGATGAGGTATTATGTGACGTTGCTCCTATTGATGTTTCTGATGTATTATTAGGACAACCATACTTGTGGAAGCGTCATGCTGTGTATGAGTCTCGACCTCGTGCTGTTATTGTTACTTTGGGAAATAAGTTGTACAGGATACTAGAGGTACCACCTCCTGCCGCTATCTCTTTGGTTACTGCAAAACAATGCAGTAAGCTCATTTCCCAAACCAGGAAATTCATTTTCTTGATGATCCGCCCCCAGGGCAAGAAGAAGACTGTGGCCACGACCTCCAGACAGGGCTCCTCTGCACAACAAAAACAAATGGATAAGGTTGTGGAGGAGTATGGGGACATATTCACCTCACCCACAGGGGTTCCTCTGCACTGTTAGGTCAAGCACCCGATTGATCTGACCCCAGGTGCTCCGCTACCTAATGGACCGATCTATCGGCGCTCTGTTCTGGAGAATGATGAAATCAAGAGACAGATTCAGGAGCTATTGCAGAAAGGTCACATCAAACCAAGTTCATCACCCTGTGGGAGCCCGATCGTGTTGGTACAGAAGAAGGATGGGACATGGAGACTCTGTATTGACTATCGGGCGCTGAACAAGATCACTGTCTGGAATAGGTACCCAATCCCACGGATTGATGACCTTCTAGACCAACTCAAAGGTGCAAAATATTTCAGCAAGATTGACCTGAAGTCTGGGTATCACCAGGTACCAATTGAACCCTCCGATGTGTGGAAGACGGCCTTCAAAGCCAAGGAAGGCCTTTTCGAATGGCTGGTCATGCCTTTTGGGTTGAAGAATGCTCCCGCCACCTTCATGAGGATGATGGATGACATCTTGCGGCCATTCACCAACTCATTTGTAGTAGTGTACTTGGATGATATTCTGATCTTCAGCCAGACTTGGGAAGAGCACCTTCACCACATCTGACAAGTCCTCCAAACACTGCGACAACACAAGTTGTGTGCCAATTTGGAGAAGTGCACTTTTGGCATGACCCGAGTTCAATATCTGGGATACATTATTGATGAAAGGGGGGTGCATGTGGATCCAGCCAAGATCCAAGTCATTCGGGATTGGCCAGCCCCAACCACTATAACAGAGCTTCGCATCTTTCTGGGTCTTGCTAATTTCTATCGGAGGTTCGTGTTGGGATTCTCTCATATCACTTGGCCCTTGAGTCAAGTCACCAAGGGAAGAGCGTAACAAGATTTTTGGTCGGAGGAACCTCAACGGAAAGCGTTCACAGAATGAAAAATCGCCTGCTGTTACGCCCCGGTGCTCCACTTTACGGACTTACCATGACCATTTGAATCGAGACAGATGCCTCTGACTATGCTATTGGGGCAGTTCTTACTCAACAGGGACATCCAGTGGCATTTCACAGTGAGACATTGTCTGACACAGTTCGCAAGTACCCCACATATGACAAAGAAATGTACTCCATTGTGCAAGCTTGTCGACAATATAAGCATTACATTTTGGGGAAGGAAACAATCATCCACACAAACCACAGGCCCTTGCAGTTCATATAGACACAAGGGAAGTTGCAGAATGATCGCCATCAGAAGTGGTCCACATATCTGCAACAGTTTCATTTAAACATCAAGTACAAGAAGGGTAGCACCAATAATGTTGCAGACTGCCTCAGCCGACCACCGATCGTGGCGCTCACCACCGTGCTCAACTCTTATGGGCACGAGACTTCTGATTGGCCGCTTCTCTATGAGAGTGACCCAGAATTCGGCCACACTTACAAGGCACTCTTGGGGGGCACACAAGTTCCAAATTTTCACCTCCAAGATGCACTTTTATGTCACCTGGGACACCTTTGTGTTCCTTCCAGCGAGCGTGCCAAGATGATATGGGAAGCACACTACAGTCGAGTCGCTGGGCATTTCGGGGTCGAGAAAACAGTAGCAATCCTGCAGAAGTATTTCTATTGGCCGAACCTTCGAAAGGATGTCGAGAAGCACATCAGATCCTGCACTGCTTGTGCCATTGCCAAACCGACCATCAAGAAGCAAGGCCTATATACTCCTCTACCTACCTCTAGTCGACCTTGGGAATCCATCTCCATGGATTACATGTCGGGCCTGCCTTCTACTAAGCAGGGAAATGACTGTGTTTTTGTGGTCGTCGACAGATTCTCGAAGATGGCCATTATGGCGGCTTGCAAGAAGAATATCACAGCAGAAGCCACTGCTAAACTCTTCTTTGAACGAGTGTGGGTGCACTTTGGGATCCCACAGTCTATCATATCAGATCGAGATAGCAGGTTCCTCAGCACATTTTGGTCCAGCCTCTGGTCGATGTTGGATACCAAGCTCACCAAGTCCACGGCTTTCCATCCCCAAACAGATGGCCAGACAGAGGTCGTCAACAGAATGATTGTACACATTCTGCGCATGTACAATTCAAAGCATCCACGCACATGGGACGAGAGCCTCCCTTATGTACAACATAGTTATAATCGGACTCTCCACAGTTCAATCGGCCATAGCCCCTTTCAGGTGGGCTTGGGATTCCAGCCACTATGTCCCATTGACGTAGCCATGCCATTTGCAGCTGCTCAGGCCAATTCAACTCATGTCCAGTCTGAAGTTGACAAAGCAAGTAGCTTCATCGAGTGCATTCAACACATCCGCCAACAGGTTCATGATATATTGGACAGAGCCAATGCGAAGTACAAGCAGCGCCATGATCAACACAGGGTGCCACACAACTTCCAGGTGGGCGACAAAGTATGGCTACATTTGCAGAAGGAGCGCCTCACTGGACCCCACCGCAAGATTCGCCCGCTCCGATACGGGCCGTACACCGTCACCAAGGCTGTAGGGAACAATGCCTTCGAGCTTAGTATTCCTCCATTCCTTGGTCTGCACCCAGTCTTCAATGTGGATCGCCTTCGTCCTTACTTCCCACCTCTATTGGACACCTCGGACATTGCAGAACAACTCACACCAACTGAGTTAAATCCAGACTGCATGGAACAGGCCACCACAGATTGCATCATGGACATGCAAATCAAGAACACTCGCCAGCAGAAGATCCAACTATATCGGGTTGTCAAAGCTGGCCAACTCCTGCACCAAGGAAAGTGGTTCACTAGGGACCAAGTTCAACATAAATTTCCTCATCTCATGGAGGAACTTAACGCAATGGGGACCATTGCTTCCTAAGGGGGGAGGAATGATCCAGGTGGATATTGGTGGTCACCCGCCTATTCCACTTAGGGCTCCACCATTGTCTATTTCAGTTTTTCAGTTTCGGCACAGTTTACTATTTTTAGCAGTTTTTCGGGTCCTAAACTTCCGGAGCCGTTTTGAGGCCCTAAACGACGTTTTTTTGGGAAAACGGAGAGCAACATGGGTCCATGGACCGATGTTTCTCATTCCAAATTTGTATTCCTCGGATAGATCTTTCTAACGAGGTATGGTACGCGTCAAACGGAGATCGTATGCCAAAGTTACACCCCTGGGAAGTTGAAACACCAATGTACCCAAACGGGGCCCATAGTTTTGGCGCTTCATCTCCTAGGGTTAGGGTTTTGGCTGTTTAGGATTTCCCATTGTTTCTAAATAATAAATAGGCCCTCGAGCCTCATTGCAACTCAGTTCAGAGGCCTGTAGCCGCCACATCTCTTCTCAGAGATAGCTACCAGCGCCCTAGCTAGTTTTATTTCCATTCTGTCTGTAAGCAAATTTCAGTTCTTTTATATTAATGAAATGAAGTGTTATTTCCGCTGCATCTCTGTATTTATGGTTATATGTTTATTCTGTTGCGTTCCTGCATAAATCCAGATCAGTATGATGGAGAAATAAACCCAGAGAAACTAGATAATTGGGTAAAACAATTAGAAGTCTATTGTCGTATTCAAGATATTATTGATGATAAGCCAAAGATTCAATTAGCTACTCTTAGAATGGGGGGTACTACTTGATCTGGTGGGAGAGCAGGACACAGATAGATTTAAAGCGTAAGGGAAAAGTTATCACCTCATGGAATAAGTTTATTAAAGCTCTAAAGAAACAATTCTATCTGTTGGGTCACACACAACAAGATGTAATTGATTGGCAGTGCTTGTGACAAGGTAAGGGATAGAGTGTTCAAGAGTTCACAAAGGAATTTAGAAAGAAGGCATTAGCACTCGGTATTTCTTTGGACACAAAAGAAACTTTGTTGAAATATATTGGCAGTTTGCACTCATATTTGCAGCATACATTGTTAATGTTCAATCCTAATGATTTTGATGAAGTTTGTGTTCAAGCAATTCATGTTGAATCAGGTGGTAGACCATTCAAGTTTACACAAAACACATCCAAGCAGATGGAAAATGAAGACAACAAAAATAAGGGTAAGTCAAAGGGAAAGAAGACTGCCACAACTTAGAAGGAATATGAAAGACCTACGTGTACACATTGCCAAAGGATCGGCCATGATGAAGCTATCTGTTGGAAAATTCATCCGGAACTAAAGTCGAAGAAGTTTTAATCAAAGAAGGGTGAAAAGAAGGCGAAAACAACAATCCAGCAAGGCTTGGACTTGGGATCCGATTCAAGTGATGAAGGTAAAATCACTGCTATGGTTGCAAAATGTAAACTTTCTAATGCTAGTACTTCTGCTTCTTCAAATATCAAACAATAGAATGAAGATAAAAGAATCGAGTTATTTCATATAAGGGTAACTTTAAAGAATACTGAGATAGATACAATGTTCGATACGGGATCACATGCAAATTTCATTTCCAATTCATTGGTTAAATAATTTGGTTTGAAAACACATAATCATCCAAATCCATATCCATTAGGATGGTTAAAGGAACAAAGTCAAATTCATGTTACCAAACAGTGTCGGTTAAAATTTGCAGTCACAACTAACTATATCAATGAAGTGGAGCTAGATGTGATATCATTAGATATTTGTGGAATTGTCTTAGGTAGCCCTTATCACTATGATCATGATGCAGTATTTTATATAAGGGAACATATGTATCATCTCGTGAAAGATGGGATTAAGTACATCGTTCGGGCACATAAAAACAAAGATCACTTGAATTTAATTAATGCTAATCAGATGAGGCACTTAATAAGTTCAAGTAGGAGATATATACTCATGTCAATAAAAGAGCAACATAAGGATCTTATTGATATTTGTTCAAGTTGTGAAATTTAGTATGAAGGTAATTTGGTTAAAAAGGTAGATTCATTTCAGGATCTAGTTAAAGAACCAAAACATCTACTTCATAAAATGGAAATATCACATGAGATGCAGTTGATGTTTGATGTCTCTAATGTTGAAATGTATCACAAGTCAGTTATAGATCATAAACAAATAAAGCAACAAATTCCAGGGAAGATTGGAAAAGAATTCATGTGACACAGATAATCTCCTTACATTTCACCCATAATTTTGGCTCATAAGAAAAACAGGGAATGGGGAATAAGTGTCGATGTTAAAGTTGATTCAATTGAGCAGAAAATTTTCACAGTATTGATAAATCATCAACAACCATATGAAGTTTAAAAAGATGTTAAAGGTTATGCAATGGAAACAGTGATTCACATAGATTATCAGCTGCTTCAATAATTTCAGTCATATACTAAGTTGCAACAATATCACTACAGTTGGATGGGATTCTTCAGCAAAATCACTTAGTAATTAAGGATAGGGAAGGTGTAACAAGTAAAGTAGTTGATATGTTGTCTTTGAATGCTTCAGTTGAACTGCATAAAATTTCATTGGTTTATGAAATTTATGTAGAACAGTATGGTACTGATAATGATTTCAAAGATACTATTGAATCGCTAACTCATAATGCTCAGATATAAAAGGTGCAGGTTATTCGGGAAATTTATCTTTCTCAGATTGCAGGCGTAACCAAGACTACGACACAAAGTCAAAAATATTGTTACTGACCTCATATGTATGAAACAATAGTGAAGTACATAAAGGGATGTGTAATGTGTTCGACAAGCAAGCCATGCAATCGAAATATTGGTTTGCACATGCCACTTCCAGTTCCTTTGCAACATGGGGTAGCATGGATTTGGTTCAAGGACAGACAAAAATGGTAAAGAGGACCGAGATACATATTATTCGAGGTAACTGCAGTAAACATCCTAATATGTGGGATGAATTTGTAACTTTTGTGCATCAAGCTTACATTCTTCTGCACCACAACAAGCATTGAGTCAAGTCAGGTTCAAATTGCGCCATGATAAGCATCAGTTTCAGGTCGACGATCAGGTATGGATGTATGCCATCAAAGTCAAGATGAAAGTGAGAGAGTTGTATTCTCACTTATTTTCAGTTTAAAATTAAGCCTTTTTGGTCCAAAATATTTTTAAGTGGAGAGGATTGATCCAGGAGGATCTTGATCATTCCAATTCAGCAGAAATGTCCAAGTCAACTCTAGCAGTTCGATGTCCAGTTCAGTTTCCAAATCCGCAATTTCGTCAATTCGCCAGTGAAAAAGTCCTTCAGTATCATGGTTCAGTGTCAGGTTCATGGTTTGTAAAGGTTTAAGGTTCATGGCATGATCGTCATGTGTGTGTCGAGAAGGTGAATTTTTGGGCTAAAATGATGATGTAATATCCTAAGTACTAAGACCTAATCCTAAGGTCTAATCCTAGTACTAAGGATCTAAGCATTATGTTAAAATCCCTAAGTATATCTCCTAAGGCATTAACACCTATCTCTGAAACTAAGTGATGGCCTAAGTCCTAAACCATATGTCAAACCCTAAAACATATGTCAAAAACCTACACCTAAAAATTCTATGGTGTAACACCTAAGACCTAATCATAAGCCTAAGTGATAAACTAAGTCCTAAACTATGTAAAAATCCCTAGCGCAAATTCAAAACCCTATTAAAAACTATATCATAAACCTTTATGCTAAGGTTTAAGGGTATAAAATTCGGGGTCATGAAATGGGTTGAAAACATTACATAAACCTTTAAATGTTAACGTTCGGGTCATTAAATGTTGATTTAATATAATAAAACCATAGTGCTTGTTAAAATCGTGTGGTTAACTAGACCGCGTCAGAGCTACATGTAAACAACTCTGACTTAAACTGCAGGCATTAACTGTCTCAACAAATCATGTCGGAGTTTTAATATGGTGGAATCTGGTAGTGAAATCCGCAGAATTTTCCATGTGAATGGGCTTATAGACCGCAGTAGATAACGGTTACTAGAACTGTCGGGATAAAGCCTTAACCGCCAGTCAAAACCCGCCTAATCACACGCAACAATTTTAATACACTGCCCGGTTAGCTAGTTTTGTGGCTAATAATTATAATATATGGTTTAAATATGGGTTTTCAAATTTATTTCAGTGCTAAGGATTGGGGACCTTATCACTAGGTTTTCGTTAAATGATAGGATTCGACCCTTTATCACTTAAAATGTTCAACCAACTCCTAGATGAGGAAAATGGAGGTTCGATGCAGCCTATTTAAGCCATGGAAATTTTCATAAAGTTCATGCTTGGATTTTTGTGAAGACATTGAGTTTTTGGAGATCAGTTTCAGCAGGTTAAAGGCGATTTTGATTGCAGCATTGCTCAGCCGTCAGTGGTCGGAATTGAGCACGGAGATAGGCGTAAGAAAGGCAAGGAAGAGTACATTCTATATACAGGGTTCATAAGTGCGTGTGAGAAAAGTCATCTTGTTCCATTTCAGTGTAAAGTTTCTTCAAGATCAATCCTAATAAAAACAGACGCCCACTTAAAAGCGGACCCAGAGATGTAGTCCAGGAGGGACGAACTCCGTCATCAAATTGTTTTCCTCTTCTTCTCTTTGATTGTTGATGTTATTTAATTCATTTATGATGCTAGTTTATGTCATTTTTCATTAAAGCATACTTCAGTTAATAGTCAATCTAAAGGAAAAACTAATCAAACTGCTTAAGCGCTTTATTTGATCAGTTACAGATCATACATAAATTGAAGCCAAATCAAAATGATATATTAAGGCTCAGAATATGAATGGCGTATACATCATCGTTGCTGCTCCTATTGCATACATGTTGCTGCTCCTATTACATACAACTTCTATCCTCTGGTCATTCTCCTCTCTTCCCTCTTATCATACATGTGAAGCAACCTTCATCTTTATACATAGTTGTGGATAAAAACAATACATAATAATTAACTACCAAAATAAAAAACAATCCTCTAGAGAGCCTTCGAATAGCCTTTGGTTGGATTCATTCTGATCAATGCATGGATGGAGGAAACACTTCCATGTTTAGCACAAAGGCGTTAAGAAAAAGGCGTTCAAAACCAACCCAAATTGACCCGTTTAGACCGAACCTGACCCTGCACGTTCAGACTGAACCCGACTTGACCTGACACGTTTAGACGATCTTGTACTTAAGAATTCATTTTGTACTTAAGAAGTGTTTTGACCTTAACTTCCTTTTGGTGATGAATTTTTCCAAATGGTTTTTGGGTTACTTGAAAGGGGGTATTTTGAAAATGATCCAAGTCTCAGAATGTAAATATTCTTCACCATTAGATCACAAATTTGATATTTTTACATTTAGCAATTTTATTTCGTACTAAAACTAGTTTAACTAACTTGTGAAGAATTTCGGTGATGGAACCCTGCGACAAATTAAATTAGGTAAACTGTCATTAGAAAATCATGAATAAATCATCTCTGATCATAGAAAATCTAAGAAATATAATTATTATCAACCACGAGGCGTAAGTCATGAATTGGCGACAAGTGATGGAATTATGGTGTGAAATGAGTGTAAAAGTGTCAGAATTTATGTTATGAATGGTTGTAATATATAGTGGAAAATTTGGCATATTTGAGGCCCAACATCCCCCCGTGCCTGAGGGTTTGCATGTCCTCATGCAAACAAATATCTTGTTCATTAAAAAATTCTTAACATTGTTTTGTAGATGTTGGTTCTTCTGGGACAACATTGGTTGGATATTTGGAGGTGTTGGTTCTTGTGGAGCAGCACTGCTTGAATACTTGGAGTTGTTGGTTCTTGTGGAGCAACACTCTTCACATTTAATATGTCACACTAATTTACTGAGCAATAAAATTTGAGGACAAGAAAGGGATGGATGAAGAAGAGACGATGGATGAAATGAGGTAGTGATGGAGATGGTGAATGGGTGCTTGCCTACTCTGTCATCATGAGGCCAATGCTTATAGATGGTTTTCCTTTATTATTGTATAGAAGTAATGACTTCATCCTATGAATAGAATTATTAGAGAAGACACTATAGAGACTGATTTTATTAATGCACCATAAGTTTTTTGATTTTAACATGGTCTTGTAATCAGAGAATAAGTGTAATGAATAGAAGGAAATAAAAGGATAGTGTTTATGTGTTGTGAAACCAGCTCCAAAAATAGAAGAAAAGAGATATCAACACCTTATAAATAAGCCACTTAGAGGGGGAAACCTCCAATACATTACATGAATGAACAATTCTTGGATGATACAAATGACAAAACCTATCTCAACTCTGTATATAGGTCCATGAATCCTGATTGATAGCAATCTATTAGACTAATAATAATTTAAGGGCACAATAATAACAATATGGGGGTTACAGGGGTACAATAATAGCAATAAGGGGGTTACACTAACAACAATAAGGGACTATACTAGTAATATAGGGACCTAACATCTCAGCTAAAAGAAGTGCCATGTCAACAGACAGGTAGCCTAAGATTGCTTCTTTACTCATTCTAATATCCATGTGAATCTTAGGTGGGTAAGTTCTTCACATGATGAGATCTTGTGAGTGAAATTAATTGTGTCTGTCAGAGTTCTTGTTTCCATGACCGCCTCAGAGAATGCTCAGAGTTCCATCATGATTTTCCATTTATCATGGATTACAGCAATATTGTTTGAACTAGAATGTTTTCCTACTAACCTTCTTTAAGCATGAAACATGTGGATTCCCAAGGTCACTCGTGAAGAGAAGAGGAAGAAGGCAACGGAAAGCTCAATTTGTATGCTGCTATTCAATGACACAACACCTTGTAAGGACCATAATAATTTGAATATTTATTATCTTCTTATCTTTCTTGGGACCTTTGTTGTATAGTTGTAGCCTTAAGTACCCCGAGTCCCTACATCAAAATTATCTCGCTGCGATTTTGATTTTCTTGTTGTTTCATTCGATTTTGTACCAAATTTAGGTTATCCTTTAAGAGTTGGAGAACTTCTTGTTGATGCTCGATGTGATCTTCCACTGCTTGAACCTTCGAATTTTCTCTTAAATATGATGTGATGGATGGTGGATGATATCCATAAAGTGCCATAAATGAGGTCATTTTTGCTGCAGTATGGAAGGAAGTGTTATACCACCATTCAGCGAGAGGTAACCACTTGACCCATTGTGTTTGTTTATCAGATACAAAACAACGAAGATATCCTTCCAAACATTTATTCACTATCTCATTTTGACCATCAGATTGAGGATGATAAGATGAGCTATGAGCTAATTGAGTACCCAAACAAGAAAATAACTCCGTCCAAAAATTTCCAGTAAAAATGGGATCTCTGTCACTCACAATAACCCTTGGGTTTCCATGTAGCATTTGAATTGTGTCCATAAATGTAGTAGCAATTGTACTTGCTTTAAATGGATGAGATAATGCACAAAAGTGTGCATACTTGGTAAGTCTATCAACTACCACCATGATGACACTCTTTCCTTCGGACTTAGGTAAACCTGTGATGAAATCCATTGAAATCTCCTCCCAACGTTGACTTGGAATGGATAAAGGTTGTAGAAGTCCTGGGGTCTTAATTGTTTCCACTTTATTCTGCTGTCAAACCAAACATTCCGCCACAAACTTTCGAATATCAGATTTAAGGCCATCCCAAAAAAATTCTTTCTTCACCCTGTGGTAAGTTTTTAAAAATCCTGAGTGTCCTCCTAAAGGAGAAGTGTGCAATTCCAAAAGAATATTTTTTTTTAATTGGGAATTCTTACAAAAATATAAGCAATATTTGTACCATAAGGAATCATTTTTCCAACTAAATATCTTATCATTCTAGGATCTTGTTGCTTTGAATGGTGCTCCACCTTCTTAGTGTGTCCATTCATCTCTTGCTTCATTTATCCAATCTGGTTGGATAATAGAAATGGCACAAAGCAATGCTTCCACCTCTTCATTCTTTCTTGAGAGTGCATCTGCAACAACATTAAGCTTTCCTTTTTTGTAGATTATTTCTAAGTCATAACCCAACATCTTTGTGACCCATTTTTGCTGCTCTTCTGACGATAGTCTTTGTTCCAAAAAGTGTTTAAGACTATCATGATCAGTTTTTACCTTGAAGTGTCTTCCCATTAGGTAAGTTCGCCATTTTTTTAGTGCATGCAGTATTGCTAACATTTCCTTCTCATAAATAGGTTTCTGTAAATACTTTCCTTTGATTGGATGACTTTCCAAAGCAATGGGTCTTCCTTCTTGCATTAAAACAACACCAATTCCATTTCCTGAGGCATCACATTCCACAATAAAGGTTTTTGTGAAGTCTGGCATAGCTAAGACTGGTGCTAGGCACATTGCCTCTTTAAGATGTTCAAAGGCCTTAGTTGCTTCAGGAGTCCATCAAAATGCATCTTTCTTCAATAATGTTGTTAGAGTTGCTGCTATTCTCCCATAATTCTTAACAAACTTGAAAATACTGATAATAGAAATCCTCTGTGTGCTTTATGGTTGTGAGACTTTTCATTCCTTAATAACTTTAATTTTGTTAAAGTATGCAATAAAACCCTTGTGACATACAATATATTTAAATATTCCACCTCTTGTACTCCAAAGAAACATTTGGATGTTTTGCATATAATTGTTTACTCCTGCTGATAGTTCCAGAGCATCCTTTCAACATGTTAGACATGATCCTTCAGAGACCTATTGCTCTGTGGAATTAGTATATCATCAAAAAATACTAACAAAAATTTTCTAAGGAAGGGTTTGAAAATGGAATTCATCAACCCTTGAAATGTAGAAGGTGCATTGGTAAGGCCAAAAGGCATGACCAAAATTTCATAATGACCCTCATGAGTTCGAAAAGTTTTTCTCAGAATATCTTGAGTCTTCAT